>WHYT01016730.1:243813-325644 GCA_009806455.1 Tetrax tetrax
GGGGAGGAGGTAGAGAAAAATCAGGTGTAAAGTTCAGCCCGGGAAGAAGGAAGGGGTGGAGGGGAAGGTGTTCTAAGATTTATTCTTATTTGTCGTTATCCTATTCCAATCTGATTGGTAATAGGGTAAATTAATTTCCCTGGGTTGAGTCTGTTTTGCCTGTGACAGTAATTGCTGGGTGGTAGTCCTGTCCTTAGCTTGACCCACAAGCCCCGCCATCCAGTTTAGGAGGGGAGTGATAGAGCGGCTTGGTGGGCACCTGGCAGCCAGCTGTGGTCAACCACCACACCAAAGCAAAAGCTGTGTCTCTAACTTCCTTGCTTTATCTGTTTTTATTCATTGTGCACCACCACAGAGGGTCTGGCTTCATCTTCAGTCATCTCTTGGGTAGGCTTCTTGTCCTCATACTGAATAAACTCCCACATGTAGGCCCTAAGGACCCTGATGTCCCTCTGAGAGTCTCCTCCTGTCAGCCTCATGCAGCAGCCCAATGGAAGGCCAGCACTCCTCTCCCATGTCCCTTGGGGCTCAGCTTATACTTTGGGAGTGCTGTAATTGTCCATGTTGATCTCGCAGAAAGAATCCTTATTTAAATAGTTTCTCCAGACGGTTTTGGAATACCCTTCTGTGTCCCAGCTCTCTCTGCAGTTAGGAGTCATAGTAGCCCTACAGAGATGCATCCTGTCCCATCACCCTGCTTCCTATTAATACTAACCAGTATCAACCCTACTGTTCATTAAATCTTGAATTGTATCTGAGCAATTTATCTAAGAGCAGTTTTCTTGGCATCTGCATTTTCAAGAGGAACATAACTTTCTAGGATGGATCAAAGAAATTTATATGAGTGTCAAGAACAATCTTCTCACTTTTTTTAAGCTGTGAATTCTTGGGAGCTTATACCGTTTCTAAGTATATGCTTGTGTAGTTCCTGAGTTTCTATGTGACCCCAATTGTCATTTGGTTTTCTCTTACTACCATAATAATATTTAAAAGGTGACCTTCAGAAGAAAAGATGAAAGGGTTTTTTCTCCTCTGTTACTTTTTAACTTTATACACTTGTAGAGAAGTTCCCAAACTATGATTTGTTAAGTAGGGTTTTTATTGACTAGTTTTTGGCGATTCCTTCCTCCCCTCTGTTACATGTGTTTTTATCCTCTCTGCTTTAGAAGTCCATGTAGTTAATGGCAGACGGCTCGGTAGGATTCAGATGCCTAAGAAATCACACAGCAAGAAGACAGTTGAAGGGATAATTGACTTCTGGGTTTAAAGGTGCCAGCTTTTGTTTAGCACACCTTCTTTTCTGAACCTGAGCATTTAGCACGGTTTTCTCTCCTGTACCTCCAGGTAAGGCTTGAGAAAGCATTTCAGCAGTATTTTTCAGAGAGCAAATAGAACTTCCAGTAAGAATGGGCTTCTTTTAGGAAGCGAGTAGAGAAGTGGTGGAATTTGCAAAGCTCAGGTGTGTGATGGGTTTGTGTCAACCTGTGGTACTTCCTCTGTGATGGTTTAGCCCGAGTTACCACACAGTTTCTTGCTCGCCCTCCCCAGTGGGATGGGGGAGAGAACTGGAAATGAAGGAAAACTCGTGGGTTGAGATGAAGACAGTTTATTAAAATAATAAAGGAAAACTACAATAATAACAGAATATAAGGATATTAAAATATACAAAAAGAACAGTGTACATTTTCTCACCACCCGATGTCCCAGTGACCGATACAGCCTATCTTGAGCCCCGATAATGGAAACCAAACCGAGCGGCAAGCAAAGGAGGGAGAGGGAGCCAGCAGGGTAGGGGGAACAATGCCAGCAAGTGTGAGAGAGAGAGATGGATACCAGGAAGGCAGATACCCACCCTGGCCAGCCCCACTTATATACTGAGCATGACGTTTATGGCAAGGAATACTCTCTTTGGCCAGTTTGGGTCAATTATTGTCTGTCTTTCTCCCAGCTTCCTGCATCTGCAGATTAGCAAGACTTGGAAAGCAGGACATTGTCTTTGGACTCATTCACAACAACTCATACCATCAGGGTGTTTTATCAATGTTCTTCACACACCAGCTACTGAGAGGAAAATTAACTCCATCCCTGCCAAAACCAGGGCACCCTCTTTCAGTCTTCATTTGGCAGTCACTGTGGTCCTTACGTAGACTGCTGTTCTGGTTTTGTTTGGTGAGGGGGGGCCTAAGGTGGCAGCTTCCGTAGGAAACTGCTAGAAGCCGCTCCCCTTTGTTCAGTGGCCTCGGCCGGGCCTAGGGCAGACCTGCTGCTGGCCAAGGCCAAGCCAATTGGTAGCAGAATGTTCTGTGATAACATCTGTGCGATAACATATTTAAGAAGGGGAAAACAGAAAAAAGGAGACGAGAAGACGTGAAGCAGCTGAGCTGGGGCAGAGAGGGGGAGGCACGAGCCTTGTGGACCCTGCATACCTCACTCTTTGGTCTCCCGCCGGGCAGCCAACTGGGCCCAACTCGGCCTGGCCTGGTTGCAAGAAGTGGAGAGAAGAGATGTGAAGAGATCCTGAGAGGCATCTGCCTGCCTCATGTGAAGAATTTTTCTTGTGAGAGGAACAGCTGCAGACACGAAGGTCAGTGAAGAAGGAGGGGGAGGAGTAATGTGGCTCCTGGCCAAGATTCCCCTGCAGCCTGTGGTGACGACCATGGTGGAGCAGGTTGTCCCCCTGCAGCCCATGGAGGTCCACGGAGGGGCAGAGATTCACCTGCAGCCTGTGGAGGACCCCATGTCAGTGCAGGCAGAGGCCTGAAGGAGGCTGTGGCCCGTGGAGGGCCCGCTGGGGCAGCTGTTCTGGAGGGACTGCACCCCATGGAAGAGATGACCCACGCCGGAGCAGTTTCACAAAGACTGTAGCCTGTGGGAGGGACCCAACGCTGGAGCAGGGGAGGAATGTGAGGAGTTCTTCCCCCGACAATGAAGCAGCAGCATAAAACAACGTGTGATGAACTGACCACGACTCCCATTCCCTCTTCCCCCCTGTGCCGCTTGTCGGGGGGAAGGTAGAAGAGAAAATGTTAAGTCCGGGAAGAGGGAGGGGTAGGGGAGAGGTTATCTTGTTCTCTGTCTCATTCTCCTGCTAGTTTTAGAAATACATGAATAGTTTTCCCCAAGTTAAGTCTGTTTTGCCCATAACAGTAACTTTAAGGATTTCTGCCCGTCCTTATCTCAAACTTCAAGCTGTTTTTCTTATATTATCTCCTCCTATTCTCTCGGAGGGTGAGAGGAGCGAGAGAGAGACTGCATAGCCTGGTCCCAATCGGGGCTGCATGACTATTTTGAGAAAATGTTGGTTCCTACCACTTAGGAAGTGTTGAGGTTCTTATTTGTTTCTCTTCATTTAGATAAAGTTAGTGATCAGCAGGAGAGCGTGCTGAGACAAATACATGCTTCCGGGATTTTAAGAAGTCTTTTTTTTTTTTTTTTAAATGGTGTTTCTTTCACATGGAATTGATTGGTTTGTATGTTCAACACATGAATCCTAACCAGTGGCTACTGTTTTATGTCAGTTAATACCATAAGAAACATTATTCATTTGGCAAAGCAAAGAAATTATACTGGGATTAAACAGGAATAAATGGAAGTTAATCCATCATTTGAACTTCTAGTTTACCTGACAGAATGAAAGGAGTGACCTCATTTCTCTGTAGAGCTTTCTGAGGAGGGGAAGTAGAGAGGGGGACGTACTGATCTCTTTTCCTGGTATCCAGTGATAAGACATGGGAATGGTTCAAAGCTGCATCAGGACAGGTTTAGACTGGACATTAGAAAGCATTTCTGCTTCCTAATGAAAATGGCTTCCTGAAGAGATGGTCGATGCACCATGCCTGTCAGTGTTTAAGAGGCGTTTGGACAATGCCCTTGATAACATGATGTGGCCAGGCAGTTAAGCTAAATGATCATTGCAGGTCCCTTCCAACTGAACTGTCTAGTCTAGTCTGTTCTACTCTACTCATAGTATCTTGATTACCTGCAGTTTGACCAGGTTTGGGTGGTTTTTTTTAACCTTACTGTGGGCAAAGTAGCTTAGACACTGTCTTCCTGTTACAGCATAGTCCTAAACCAATTAATGCCTTTCCTTCTCCTTGTTCTGCACTAATACTTCTGAGTCCAGACTGGGTATGGGGAATATGGCATTGTATAGTTGAAATGACTGTAGTCAGCCCAGGTCATACGCTGTGAGATCCATTGTTAAGTTTCTTTGAGTTCAGATCCTGAAATGATGTACAGTTGCTTAGCCAGAGTGCAAGACAGGCTGAGCTACAGTCATAGGTGCTGAGAGAGCAAAAGTCCCGTCTGGTTTTATTCAGCTTCCTAGTGAGGCTTCAGAATTCATTGCTTTCACTTCCCTATTCCTGAGTCAGCCAGCAGTGTGGAGCCAAGCCCAAATCTTTTTTTTTTTTTTGCTTTGGATAGAATGCTATGAAATCTTCAACTTGGTTTTTGGAGGCTTTCTTCTGGTTCATTGGCAAGTGGTTTTGATGTCACTTTCTACACTTTCTAGGTGTCCAAGACTTGAGCTCTCACTTGTAGCCTTCATTGTTGCACAAGACAAGACTAGCTTTTCTTGACACAAGTATTGTGTTTCTGCTTACAACAACTGTCTAGACAATTTAGGTGAATGGGAAGAAAAGGATGGCAAAATTTTTTGAGCTGGAGGGACATTTGGAAAGCTGGTGTGCTTTGCAGTGTGAAGAAGCCTTTCAAAATTATCTGAGGCAAAGGGGTGTTGAAATTCAGCCTGATTTTCACAGAAGTTGCACAAAATATCTGACTTTCAGATTGGTGTTGGTCCACAAATCTGCATGAAAACTGCAAAGCCTGGGAACTCTGGGCCAATGATACTGCCAGTCCATGTCCTACCTCTGTATTTTTATTTTGTGATCTGTCTAGTGGCCATATCACACACAACCATGATGTGCAATGTGGGATGGAGGTAAAACAGCAGCTCATTCTTCCTCCTGAAGAGAGACGAGTTTAAAGCTTGCTGTGTTTTATCTGCTGGAGCAATCTGTCTCTGACTGCTTAAGGAGAGTGAATTACAGTTTCTTGTCTAGGCTATAGTCTCATTTAAGATCTGCTCAAGTAGTTCCTAGAGTCATCTTAGGTGTTTGGTTTTTTTTAAACCTTCTTTGAAGTGTTTACACTGATGAACAATCAATTTGAAACTCCCTGTTATTTGAATTTTAATACACCTAGAACACCACATTCCAAAATTGAGAATGCCAGCTGTTATTTCATTGGGAATTACTGTAGTTCAGGTTGTGCGGTGCTTATTTCTGAACACAGTACTAACACAAGCCACAGACGAAAAGTTATTGGAGGATTTTTGCCTGTAGTATAGATGTTATTCATGTTTGGTTTTATTTAACATGAGCTGAACTTTTATTTCAATGGAATCAGTACATTTGTGAGTGATGTATCTCTAGTTAAAATAAATATTGAGGAGAAAGACATTTTTGTATTTCGGTATTTGGAGCATAAGAAATGAATCTGCCCTGGAGATGTGAAAGTAACAGATGTGTATACTTTCCATTAAAAAAAGCAAAGTTTCAATGTTGATATATTTTTCCCTATCAAAAATCTGAAATTTCACAAAGCTTCTATGAACTCCTGTGATTTCTGGTGTAATTCTTCCTAAGAGAGCAAAGTAGAGACAGAATAAATTACTTGCACCTCTAAGGAATGTATCTGTATGAGCTGCTGCAATGTTTTATTTCCACTCTGGTAGAGATTTCTCAGATTGTAAGGATGGATTCCTTGGCAGCCTCACCTAAGGGAGTCTAGCAAGTCTCATGTAAATAAAAGCACCTTCAGAATAATTGTTCCATTCCTTTTCTCTCTCTCCTTTTTTTTGTGAGATTTATTTACCTTAAGGGTTGTAAGTTGTCAGACTTTTGATCTGTACTGTTATATACCTGTGATAAATAAATTTTTGCCTTTGCTTGGGACGTACATAGTAAATAAATACCAGCATTTCAGTCCAACAAAGAATTTGTCACATTTATTTAGCCATGGTACTGTGGTGTTCCCAGCGCTGTTAGTGGAATGATAAGTAGTCATGCAGAGGTGAATGCACTGATGAGAGAGTGCATAAACTTTGCTGGGAAGCATACTTTTTTGTCATTGTAGTTGCATCTATTCAGGATCTTTTGCCCTCAATTTAAAAAAGGAAGGGGAGTATGCATCAACGTTTCCCAAATGCTTTTAGTGGGGGTTAAGTCTTCGTCCTTATCTTGAAAAAACTTGGCTATGGAGCAACGGAAGGCAGGACAGTACAGGATCTGGAGGGTGTCCGTCAAACAGGAGAGTTGAAAGGAGAATGAAACTCAGGGGTTTGGCTCGTTGTCCTCAGGGGTGCTTTTGGACAACAGTTAAATCTGGGGACAAAAGGGTGTTTTCCTTGTATGCTGCTGCTTTGTGGCTTTGGATTTTGAGGTTTCCTCTCTGGAAGAGTGAAACTTCCCTGGCAGTACTGACACATTTATAAGTGAAGCCTTCCCCGATGAAAGAAGGTAAGTTGGTAAATGTGCGAATAAACACTTTTGCAGATGTGGAGAAGTTTAGCAAATAAATATGATAGTATTTCCTTTTAAGATATTATTATCTGTTAAATTTTACTGTTATTATTTAATGTGTCAACAAAATCTTGAAACAGGACTGCTTTTAAACGTGTATTTTTGGTTTTCAGCATTGGCTGGACCATTCAAAATTCATTAAGAAGCAAATAAAAAGTAAGTACCATGTCTCTGCCTGTTTATTTTGTTACTTACTTAAGAATTTGAACTTAACAGTATTTGAATGTGGTTGTGAATGTTTAAATATGGCTTTTAATTGAATAAATATTTCTTAGAAAATAGATTTAATGTGATGGCTAATTGGCTGACTATATCATGTCGAAATGCAAGAGCACTTACAGGCAATACACCGGTCTTCAGTATCCATCGTTAAATATGTGCTGTTTGTCTGAGGCAGAGTAGGTTGCCAGGTAATTTCAGTCTGATCTGTGAAATCAGGTTGCCAGGACACAGATCACAGTTTCTGGCACTGCTTCTGATCTAGAACAGATTTCATGAGGTTTTTTTTAGGTTTTTTTTTTTGAAAATATTTCATTGTGTAGCAGTTAACCTCTTTTTTTGTATATTGTAAATTAAACTAGCAGAAATACCAGTTGTTTCATCTAGAGTGGAGGAGTTGGGTTTGGCTAGTGAGTTTTTTTGTGGAAATTGGCTAAGGCAGGCAAGTTGCTCCTAGATCTCTAATAATCTGGTTGCAGGCTTGAGTACAGTACAGCATCAGCACTAATGTGTTTTGTTAATATACTGCAGTTAGCAACATCCATAGGCCAACTGATAATATTGCTTCAGTGAGATTAAAATAGTGTTTTGCAAGGAAATTGTTGACCCTCTTGCAGGATCTCCCAGAGATGGGCCGTGATTGCTTCAGCAGTGCTTTGCCTTTCTTTCTGATAAGTATCCGGATATCTAGATGATTTTTGTAAATAGTGGAGGAGTTCTTCAAAGACTTTTGAGGGCAGTTTGCTCTCACTGCACGGTGCGTGGGTGTCAGTCTGCTAGACTAGATCGTAAGGATAGCTGCTCTGGGTAAGGCTTTGGTGGTTGGCTTTCTCTCACATTTTCATCACATCACAGACTGCTCTACCTTAAGTCACTAAGTGATTTGCAGGTGCACTTTCTGTGATAGCTTCGTCCTTTTCTTGATCTCTCGTAAAATGTGGAAAATCAGCGATTCTGTAAGACCTTCAACCAAGTTAGTTGCACCGTTTTGTCTGTGTTTAAGCTGTGAAGGGCCTGTTTTGAAAAGAAATTGGCCAAGCCCTGCCCTGAGGAACGTCGAAGAGGGAAGCAATTTGATGAGTGTTGTAAAGGTCTGTCCCACAACAGGATACTTTTCTTTACCTTGCATTCAGCAGATGCTTTGAGAAGAGTTCCTCTTTCATGATGGATATTGCTCACTGCCCTTTTTTTCCCAGCAGTGGGCAGGGAAGTCATTAACTCACTGATGCAGACCTTACCAGTGGTACCTAACTGTCAGCCTAGGGTACTATAATCCATCTTCGAGGAGCTGTCATTGAGACAACGTCAAAGCTCTTATTATTAGTTTTGGCTGCACATCATTCAGTAGAATGGGTCATTAATAGGCACATAAATACTGCGTTGAGGTGGTGTTACAGAGAAGACCTTAGAAAGGTGAGGAAAAGAATCATTTTTCCAGCACTTAATATGTCAGCAGGCTGTTGGTCTGGAAGACGAGGCTTAGGCAGATAAGGATACATTGGTCCCAGTGTCATGGTAGCTGGGTAACATTTTATTATTTGTGTTATGTAGAAAGTCAGACCTAGCGTTCACCTTCTGGCATTAGAAAACAACAGTTTTTTCAACTCCACTTCGTAGAATTTGTTAGCTTTCTGTGTTCATGGGTGCCTTCCAGACTCTTCTCCAGCACTTTTCACCTTATTTATCTTGCTTTTTCTCATTCACATGTATCAATCGAAAGCTGATCTATTGGGTGGGGTTTTTTTGGAGTTGCATTTGTACGTAGTAACAAGAAGCATCCCCTTCTCCCTCCCTCTCTCTTCCATCTCCCCCTGTCTCCAGCAACAAGCAGTGCACTTGGAACTTGCTGTCATTCACAGCTTACTCAGGGCACATCTCTTTGAACAAAAATGTGTTTGCCAAATGAACTGGTGCTTGACTGATCTAACAATTAGAGTATCATAAAGTATCATCATATAATTTTTTTAATTGTGTGCATTTTTCAGTTTAAAAACATGAAATATGTGCTGCTTTGAAGAATTTGAAAAATATAACTTCATTTGGGGTTTCTTGGGTTGTGGGATGGTGGCTGTTGTTCTGCCTTAGCAGAATCACAACTAGTGTAAACGTTTTTTTTCCCCCATTTAAAATCTCTGCATGTACAGTTGGACCTCCGTACACGTTGCATTTTCGAATTAAGTACTATTCATCAGAACCGAACAACCTTCATGAGGAGTTTACAAGGTAGGAACTATGCGTGGTTAACTGGGTGACTGACAGAGGGATAAATAAGACATCTAAGGTACCTGGGGGTGCTGTAGGTAATACTGTCAGAAACATAATTTTTTAATTTGCTGCCAAAAACCAGTCATGGGCCTCTCCGAGTGTTTCAGTCTGTAGGAGATGCTGTGTTCTGGTGCTCTGAAGTTAGCAAAGAAAGGCAGCGTTGTATGGGGAGAGCTGCAGCTGGGAGACAGCTGCTCTTTACACCAGTGACACCTGAGGATTTTCCATTGTGTTTTGCTAAAATGCCAGCGCTCTACTTTGTCACCCTTGCTCTGAAACTTGTATTTTAATAATGGTGCAAAAGCCACAGAATTGTGGGAGTAGACAGCTTGAGTTCTTGGTTAACAGTTGGCTGATTGAATCTCTTCCACTTAGTCATGAGTTCTCTGTGGTGCAAAAAGTGTAAAGACTGCATTTAAGTCACCTTTGAATACCTGGAGATCTTCTGTTCCAATTTGATGGGCTGTTTTCTGTGCTGTGAGGACTATATCTTGCTGGGTTCGTAGCACCCTGGTGTAATCTAGAGCATATTCTGAAAATTGGGAAAGGAGGAGCTGGAGGAAAAGGGTTTAACTTACCTTTTGTATCTGACAACTTTGTGTCGTCTTTGTATAGTAATCATCTATCTTAATGTTATTTTATCTTTTTTTTTTGTTTGTTGTTGTTCTGTTTCTCACCATAGGACACTTTTTTTGTCATCTAATTTGCTTGGCAATAATCAGTGTACTCCCAATCAGCCTAAGATCTTTAAAGATTGTGGATTGTTGTCTTTCATATGCATATGCATATGATGTTTACATTAAACTTATGCCTGCAGGCCTGCTGTGTTGACCATATTTTTTTTTTCACCTACACAGAGAAGATCAAAGAGCTAATTGTCACCACTTTATGATGCTGACATGGAGGCTTTAATACCCATTATCGATTTAGTGCAGCAGTGTTAATTCAATAAAAGGGCATATTCCTATGCAATGTATAATTAACCTATAGAACTCTCTGCCACTTGTGTAATTGAGTGTAAGATCTTAGAGAATCCAAAAACCTGGATGATTTTGGGGCATGTCTAATAAGAAAATGCAGTTAAATTAGTAGGAATAATATATACTTTCTGAAAATTGATGTAAGTGTTCATACATCAGGGTGCATGTCTGACAAGTATTACATTTCCCCTGTGGTCAAATTATTCCATTACTGTCTACCACAAGATTTCTTGCTTAATCCTCTGAAGCATATGATCCTCATCACTGTACGATGTGTGTTTCTAAGTTATGTCATTGTTGCTGTGATCGAGTAAGACATCCCCTCTGAAAATATTAACTTCTGATACTTTGAGATCTAATTATTGCTGAAAGGTGGAATTTCAGAAGATTATAATTAGGAGAACACTTTAGTCAGCTAAATTTTCAGTGTTATTAAGAATTTTTTTTTTCTTATAAGCTTGACAGAAGGCCACTCTGAAACTATGGAAGGAAAATGAAGATGAGCTGGAAACTGATTTTACAGTGAACAAATAGTTGCATTTTTCTTTTTTATTGGGGAAAGTAGTTTTGAATGTTGCTGATTTTTTTAAGAATCTTTATGCTGACTGGGTATATTTTCCATGTAGCATGTTGAGTAAAAAGGCAAGATTAACAGCTATATACTCAGAATGATTACAAATGGAATGGGAGTAAGAGGAGGAAGAAAAATCATTATTAACAGCAACCATGAACTGGCCTGGTTGAAGGAGTGTCAAAATTCCTTGTGGAGACCTGTTTTCTAGTAGACTGCAGTTTCTTGTGAAGCTGTAAGCATCACATTCTCATCGTTAGCCCAGTAACAGGGAAGTGCTGAAACCCTTCACCCGGTCTCTCTTTTTCCAAGTTAAAAACACTGTTGAAATCCAGTGCATTTTGGAGGACATCTGTCACTTTTATGGGACCTGATTAGTTAGTTTAGAAAAACTACAGAGGAACATGTCTGTACATGTGTGTTGTGGAGAGTTTTCTGAGATATTTTGCTGATTTGGAATATCTAGACTAGAGATGCTGATGCTTGTGAGTCTGCGTGCAGAAGAGCAGGACTAAACCATACCAGCCAGAGCAGAGCTGCAGTGCCGCGCAGGCTGTCTGATGCTCGTAGAAATGCTGCCCAGATTTTTCTTGCAAATTTCATAGAGTTTGTGGGATTCTAAATCATCAGGGAAAAACAATAAGAACAGAAAATATACTTGTTTACCCCTAATATATGCATGAAATAAGCACGTTTGATTGGCAAGTCAGGTAGTAGCCAAGTATGTGAATCAGAGACGTGACACAGATGTAGATAAATCTGATTCCGCTTTAGTGTATCATGAGAAGTCTTTTTGATCTGCCTTTTAATTTGTTTCCTGGCTGATTCCAACTACTCATCCTTCACCACGTTCACAGCATGTCCTCTATGACGACAAACACTTTTTCTAGCGTCCTTTGTAAAAACAGAAGAGGTTTATGTTTGCTTTTAGTGGGTTGGCTGTCAGTAGTGCTTTATGCTTTCTTCTCTTGAGTCTCTCACCATTGCAAGCCTCACCCCGCAGTGTCCAGAGCAGGTGCAGAGCCTGCCTGTGCCGTCCTGTCTTGTACAGAGGCTGTTGCGTGGCCTAGGGCACTTCTGCGTGCCTCAAACCCCAACTCTGAGTGGCTGTGAAACGTGAAGCATGCCTAGAACTGAAGATTAGCCACAGCTTAAAATACCACTACGGTTTGAAGGCTGTAAATTCCTACTTGGCCTCCTAAATGAATGTGTGGGCTCTATGGAATTCAAGTTTCTTTCATTCAGAACTTTTCTGCTATTTTAAGTGAAAATTCAGTGTCAGCTTTTCCTTTTGCCCAGTTTGGACTTTCTTCGTGTTGTATATTTGTCTTTGAGAAGGTAGCCCTGAAGTCTTCGTGCCTTTATCTGTGTTTTGTCCCTAGAACCTATCGTTCAATTCTTGCTTGAATTGGGTAAGACTTAGTTCAGGAGAACATTGGAGTGTCAATAATATTTAGGTTGCTGTGGTGTACACTCAGATAGATCACATCCCTAAACAGCCAGGCTTTGGACAATGTCCTGAACAGAGCCAGTAGGTGAAAAATGTTCTCGAAAGCTATGGGAACTTTGATGGTTGCAGAGAGTAGCAGAGTGATCCCAAAGGCCCTTTTATTTGAGAGCAAGTTAATGAAAATGTTGTGACTACTCAGTGAATTGGGGTATTTTTCCAGCTATTGGGACTAGAAAGATGACATTATATATACTTTTGACTTTCTGAATTTTTATTTGTCAGGTACCTGTTTGTATTACAGCTTCGGCAAGACATTCTTTCAGGGAAGTAAGTACCTCTTTGCTTTTGCAGATGTAGCTTAATTTATAATAGTTAATCTCTTAGTGATTTAAAATTTTACTTTAACTGCATGATCTCTTTAATTTTTTATGATATTCGTGTGCAGTTTATAAACATGATTTACAGTTCCACATGCAATTTTTTTCCCTTAAAATATAGAAATATATGACCTTGTGTGCATCATGAGTATATTGTTGACAAATAGAATGGATAAAGACCTTTTATGGATTGACCAGGTGATAGAAATTTATAGAGATTTATAAACTGTCCTGATTTTTATGACTTGAAAATGTGACATGAGCTTGCCATATTTTTCATTATGGTAGGTAAAACTGAGAAGGAAAAGATGAAGAAGTGCAACACTTTCTGTACAGGTCAACCCTGCAAAAATATTTTGTGTGTTTACAGTCTCACCCTTGCCGATAAATTAACACCTGCTCTATTTTTTTTTAATTACAAAACCGAAAAAACTCAAAACCCTATGTTCTAAAATATAATGTTGAAGCAAAAATAGTTTCTTAGTCGATTTAATGTTGTCTCTATTAGCTCAAGCTTGTTTTGTGGTGAAGCATATCATACGTTTAGTGCTAATTAGCATTATTAGGAAATAATCATATGCAAGTAAAAATTAATTGTAGATATTCCATATCGTTAATAGCTTGTGGAAGTTAATATTTCCATTTCTTAGATCAAACTACTGTTTAGCTTTTTTACAAGAGGAATTCACTGAGAAAAAATACATTCTTTTTATAGCTTGTTTTTGTTTTTTTTTTTTAAGACTGAAATGTCCTTATGAAACTGCTGTTGAACTAGCAGCTCTGTGTCTTCAAGGTATGCAGTCTTCTGAAAGTGGTTTGTCTTAATGTATTAAAAAGTCACCTATAAGTTTCTTTACACTCTGTTACTGATGCTTTCTCATTGGTTGTATATAAACGCCATTCATTTACCTGAGGAGAAGAATTTTAGGGAGATCACTTTCCTACCCTCCCTCCATTCATAACTTCTGAACAAGCACACTTGGCAGGGAGAAGGAGCCTCAAAGGCTTGGATAGACAAATGGAAACCAGGGGCTGACTGGGGAAGAAAGACCCCAAATAGTTCCCCCCCGCAGGGAAAGGTTGTGGTGTGTGCACAGCGGTACTTCTTCAGCCTGAAGAGCCGGCTGCCCTTCAGCACAGGCCTCGCAGCAGGTGGGTGCCTGCCAGCGTGGCTTTGAACGTGGGCTTCCTGGGCAGCGCTCGGGAGGTGGTCTTCACTTCCTTGCTGTGCGACGCAGAAGATGGTTATAGGGCAGGAGAGAGGGGATGGCGGGTACTGGAGGGAAGAGAATTACGTAGAAAGGTAAGAACTAAGATTATTTCTGTGTCGGGAGCAAGGGTTACAAGATGAAAAAAAAAATCCTAGGACACTAGGTTTCATTAGTTTATTGTAGGAAAAAATAATTTTTTATTGCTGCAAACACGTAAATACAAATATTCATTCAATTTCAGACAGTTTGTTTTGCATATTGGAAGGAAACTTGTGTAATGAAGCTCAAATCAAGTTAATTTTTTTCCTAAAAGAAAGTGCAGTGAGCTGGACCATGCTAGGCATATCAGCAGCAAAATGAATCAAAATGAAAAATACTTTTCCTGTTCTGCTGGTGGTTGGCAATAGCACATGGAGTGCTTAGGCAGAGTCTCTTAGTTTAATAAAGCAATGGAGATAACGCAGTGATTCTAGCTTTCATATTTGACAGTCAAAACTGGATGTTCAGTTCCACACAGCAACAGGTATAAGTCTTAAGGCAGCGGGTTATTTTTCTGCACCAGTCTGGCACAGCTCTGATTGTTAGGTGTGCAAAGAACTGCTACAGGCAATTCCATTTGTCTTTCTGAGATGGACAAAATGTGGAGCCCACATTTGATTCGTTGGTTCCATTTTCACAGATAAAAACACCGGTAACCTCACACCTGGTCTAAGCAAAGAGAACCAAGTGAAGAACAATAGGTT
Organism: Tetrax tetrax; assembly: GCA_009806455.1. Lineage (NCBI taxonomy): Eukaryota > Metazoa > Chordata > Aves > Otidiformes > Otididae > Tetrax > Tetrax tetrax. Next base: position 258,217 of record WHYT01016730.1, read on the forward strand.
GATGCTTCAACATTTTGGGTAGTAACTGACACCTAGGATTACTGTGTGAATGTAATACATCATGTTTATAATGTCTTCAGCTAGGTACCAAAACTAACACTTATTGACACTGTGGGAACATACTTTTATACTTTTCTGCTGTCTTTTTTTTTTTCTTCAGTTTTACGATATTTTGACATAATCACAAAAAATTGCTCCAAAATTATTTCATTATTGCAACTAGTTTACTGTCTCTACTGATATATGCTATAATTGGCTTTTTTGGTATAACATTTGTTAACATTTTATTGACATTGGAAACTTGAATAAGCTGGTGAGTTTAAAGAAATGTCAAATGATGATTCCCTTCTCAGCATGTTACATTTACTCTGTAAAATCCAATTTTGCTCCTTAGTATGTCTTTTCTAAGAGTGAAGAAAAAAGTTATAAATAGCTGTTTAGGAACTGGTGCTCTAAGCCCTCTGAAAGAAAAGCCTTTTGTCTTCACAGGACAGCTTTAAATTTCATATATTTTCTTCATCAAGAAAGTTGTTCTGTTACAGTAATTCTTTTTTTGTTTCAAACAGTAGTTTCCAAAGTTGGCATGTTATGTGAATCATCTTTCAAATATAAATTGTTGGTTTGTTGTCAGTGCCATGAAGGAACTCCTGTAGCAAATAACATCAATTTGCAGTATGGGGTAACTTGTGAAGCAGATACCTAATCATACTTTTCACTTAGGGATTGTTCACTGAAAGGTTGTAATCAAAGTTGAGTTGTCACTGTTAAAAAAAAAAAAATTAAATACCTCATTAGTCTTACGTGGCTTTCATATTTAACCAGGTATACTTTTGAAACTCCTAATTAAATTCAAAAGGAAAACTTTTTCTCAGATCATTGGTTTTCAGTTCTCATCATAGGAACTTTTATGGGATAGTGCAAAATTTTATTTTTTTTTTTTTTGTTCTGTATAAAAGAATCAACAATATATTTACAGATCAATATGTTTTTTTCAGTTTTCAAAAACTTTCTGGAAAACTTCCTTCTAAAAATATCCCCAAGGCTATGCAGTTATTTATTAAAGAGCACAGATAATGTATTATGCATGATGTAACACACACACCACGCCACTCCACCTCCCTGCTCACCAAAAAAAAAAACAAACCCAAAAAGACCAGAGGAGGGACATGCCAAAGCATGACACTTTGTCATAAAACCATAAATGAAGAGATGGATTGTCTGCTGTTCCTTCATGTTGAAAAGTATTAGTGCTGCTGACCCATCCGGGGAACTTAATTCCACGAGGAAAGATCAGAGAGCATCTTTGTACAGAGCTCGTGCTTCCCCCTTCTTCTGCTGCTGCCCTTCTTCTACCCTGGGTGGGGAGCTGGTGAGACTCTTACTGGCTCTTACTCTCAAGACCTGTTTCTTAGACATCAAAATGATGACATAGTTTGCTTGAAAGTGAGTAAAGGGTGAGTGCAGCTATAGAGAAACAAATGTGATATTTTTCTTGTACCTGTTAATTCTGCCCTAGCTTCTCTGTGTATCGTTTGTCCTACACACTCATGATTCTTCTCATCCTTAGACATTCTTTTTATGGCACAGTCAGCCTTCATTCCCCACCTTCTCTCTCAGTTAACTAGTAGAGAAATCTCCCATGTTTTTCCTAGATGGTTGTCAACACATCAAACTTCGGTTTCTTACTTGTTTTTCCCCTGAAGTCCTCCTTGCTAATGTGTTTGTTGTGGCTCCCTCTTATATACTGGGAACTGGACTGCCAGTAATTCTTAGCAACATCTGTGTTAAACAGGCTTCCAACGTAGATGAAACAGCAGCAGAGCTGAGATATCTCTGTCAAAGAAAAAGACATATAGATAAGAAAACTGTAACTCACCATGGAGGATTGCTGTTGAAGAGAAAAAAAATGTACGTGAGGCAGTAGTTAGAAATGAAGATCAGTAAACTCAATCTGTTTAATATCCTTAGGAATGCTAAATGTTTGAGCAATGCTCAAGTACTCAAGTGCACCTAGTAGGTGTATCAATAAACAGATTGCATTTTGAATGTAACTTCCTATGTTCTAATGTATCCTGCTAGGTATTTTTGAAGACTGAGAGTGAACTAAATTTTTGCAACCGTTATATGTAAAATTGCCCTGAAGCGATGAAACTGTTTTCTTCAAGGGATTTGATTTCCCTCTAAGCTTTTTTTCTTTTTTTTTCTTTTCCATAGTAGTAGTAATAGTAGTAGTAGTCAAGAAACACTGATTTACAAGGGCCTGGTTTAGAATCACATCATATGTCAGATGACACTTAGTATTGCTGAATGGTGTTTTCCACTGATGTTTTGCCACAAATGCAGTGACATTGCAGCCTCTTTGTATAGGTGAGAGGTTCCAGGAGCGAAGTATGTTGCAGGCACAAGTCAGTTAAGGGCTTCAGTCACTGAGATGCTCAGCATTTGCATCTCCTGCTGAGCTCAGTAGAGTTTGCAAGTGGTGTGCTCCTGAAAACAAAGATAGAAGGCTGTAAGCAAATAAGTAGGAAGTGACTCCTTAATTATGTTAATACTTCAGCATTTCTTTCCTTAAAATTTGCTTAATCTGAATATTACACCACCATGTGGCTTTTTAAAACCCACAGATTTATCACTGGTTTCTTGAGAATAGTTATTATCTTAATGGTTTGACATGAACAGCAATGTAACAAAGCACACAACAGAATGGGAAGTGTTTTGGCATGAAAAGTATGAGCTCATTGTGAAAAGAGGAAGTTTCAAAGTAACCTCTTCTGAAGTATTAGTGCATTGATTTTTGGGTTTAATAGAAACTTTACTTCCTTTAAATGCTTTATAATCCAGAGAAGTGGCTTTAGTTAGGCTGGTTGAGTTCTCACATTCCTGAATGTCAGAATTCTGTAGCATACCCTTACACTGCTCCTGCAAATGCGTTTGGCTGACTTTTGCTGTAAAATCTGATTTGAGTGTACGGGGTGGAGGGGAGGAGTTAACTTACAACATCGACAGAAGTGCATTCTTCTACAACATACTTAGAAACTTACAAACTGTCATTGTCTTTGTGGAGATTATGGAATTAAATGTTTTTGATCATCTCCTGATCTTTGTTTTTATCTTTTCAATTAATCGATTGCAGCTGAACTGGGAGAGTGTGAGCACCCAGAGCACACACCAGAACTCGTGTCTGAATTCAGGTTTGCACCAAACCAGACTGAAGCAATGGAATTTGACATTTTTCAGAAATGGAAAGAGTGCAGGTAGGGTTCATGTGTGGGACTGGTGTCTCTAGCAACAAGAGATTTTCTTTTCTTCCAAAGTCAAATATGTCCGTAAGAACCCCTCCAATAGACATGAAACAGTGATTATGTTTGTCAGTTGAGAAGTCTTGTAAACTGACTTTGAGCCCTGCTCTTCCTTAGAAATGGCAAGTGGTAATTTAGGGAATGTTGGTGGGGTGAGTTTTAATTTTTTTAAATCTGTTTTTCTTTAGATGATTTCATAACAGTATAATCATTCAGATATTTTTTCTTTTTATGTTGAAAATAATTATCTTTCTCTCCTTTCACATAAGCATACATGAAGTTTTGTGTCCAGGGTAGTAACAAACTCTTTCTCCTGTCTTTTGTTAATAAATGTGGTACATTTCAGTGTTGCTGTCTTTCCTGAGCTTTCATCCTTATTGACAATTCTAGACCTTTTTCAATTTTCATTCCTCTGATTTATTTTCATTTGGAGGGAAGAGGGTAAAAACATAAGCTAAGCTTGAAATACCATTTCGTTTCATTAAGATTGAAGGCCCGAAGAATAAAGTTAGGAGAATTAATTTTAAAACATTTAAAACAGACAAAAATTTCATACCATAAAGTATAAATAAATTTTATATTCTTAGGGGAAAGAGCCCGGCGCAGGCTGAATTGTGCTACTTGAACAAAGCTAAATGGCTAGAAATGTATGGTGTAGATATGCATGTAGTTAAGGTAAGATCCATGTGATGCTATATTTTTTTAATGAGGGGTCCTTTCCCTTGGTATGAGTCAGTCCCTCAGGGGTGTCCTTGTTATGGTGTGAGTTGCCCCGTGGGCCACGGTCCCTCAGACGTACGTCCCTCCAGCAGGTCTGCTCTCAAGAGGTCATCTCCAGCTGTGTACCCCGCAGTATCCCTTTCCACGTGCCTTTTCCCTTGTCCTTCTTTTTTTTTTTTTTTTCTTTTTGTGTCTTTTTCCCGTGGCAGCTACTGCTTGCTCTTTAACACAAGTGAACCAACATGTGGGCTGCCCTGGCTGCAGTGTTGGTGCGGGGCCGTTTCCACCGGCATCAGAGCCATCTGGGGCAGCACATGACCTGCACCCCGCAGCCTCCTCTTGCCAAAACGTGACAATTTGCACCTATTACAGATGCATATTCTGCTCTGTAATATTAAAAAATTCTGCAAACCTTATTGTTTAGTTGAAAACCTATGGATTTTAACATACTGCTGTAGTAAGATTTACACTGCTAATAGCATATTGATTATTGATTCTGTGCTTGCTTGCAGGGAAGAGATGGTTGTGAATATGCTCTTGGACTGACACCAACAGGCATACTGATCTTTGAAGGAGCCAACAAAATAGGCTTATTCTTTTGGTAATCTGTTTTTATGTTATATTCCTTTCTGTTAAAATGCTGAAATCTTTCCCCTTTACATAATGGGATCTGGACTCTATTTTGTAATGCAGATCAAATCTACAAGGTTAAAATATCAAGGTTAAATCTGAAGGTAAATTGGCCTGGTTAGATGTACCACTCTCAAGTGTGAAATACTTGTTGAAAAATAGTCACATTTCCAGGAAATCATACTTTATTACAGTTCCTGAAGTGTTGCAGGATTGCAAATCCCTCATCTATTTTGAGAGATGGTCCTAAATTACAAAATGCCATTTTTCCATTAATTTTCTTTTTGCTTCTTGTGTTTAGGCCTAAAATCACAAAAATGGACTTTAAAAAGAGTAAACTAACGCTTGTGGTTGTAGAAGATGATGAACAGGTAACTTTCTTCCCTTACTTGGGCCTGATCCAACAAAGTGTGGTGTGTGCTCAGGCTGGTAAGAACACAAGGGAGGCTCAGCACACTGTTGGCCCAGGCTGTATTTCTCCTACCAAGGACAGTGACTAATATCATGCATGCCAACTTCCAAAGCTTTTGTTTCTGCATTTAGGGCAGAGAGCAAGAGCACACATTTGTTTTCCGGTTAGACAGTGCCAAAACCTGCAAACATTTGTGGAAGTGTGCAGTGGAGCACCACGCTTTCTTCAGATTGCGAGCCCCAGCAAATAGTAAATCTAGTAGATCCGACTTCATAAGGCTGGGATCACGCTTCAGATTCAGGTATTTAGCAAAGTAATGGCAATGTATTTGTGTTTATACAAATGAGCAGGTATAGCATCCAGTAAAAGGCAGTAGTTAACTTTTTTTGTTTCGGTATTTTAAGTGGACGGACAGAGTATCAAGCAACACATGGGACAAGATTACGCAGAACTAGTACATTTGAAAGAAGGCCCAGCAAGCGATATCCTTCTCGTAGGCATTCAACTTTTAAGGGTGAGTGTTCACTGAACTGGTCATACTGGTGTCCTGTTAACTCATATAAATGTCATATTACAACCATAAAATCTGTACCACAGTATAAAAAGAAAAACATAACAGACCACCTGAAAAATCAGAATGTACATGTTTGGGTTTTTTTTTCTCCGAAATCAGAGTCTGGTGTTTGTATCTACTGTTTTTAATCTGTCTAACAATTCATTCTTCCATCAACCATCTATAGAGAAGGAGGTACCTATGGTTTCTTTTGTTCCTCTTGAAGAGGAAAGAAAAGTTGCATCAAACTCAATGAGGGAAAGCATGTAACATTTTCTTTGAAGTACGTTTGTCATGTAGAGTGGAGCAGTGTCCAAAAGCCTCACTGACTTGCTTATCTAGCCAGACAGTTTTCGGGTTATTGAGCAGTCTCATTATGCAGTTGTTGCTGCTTTCTGACTGTAATGGCATGTCACTTACCTATCCAGACTCTGACCTTAACTAGCTTTCTCTGGGAGTTGAAATGTGCTGAATTTGAACGGACTGACAAGGAACTGATTTCCCTTGTGGTTTTGTCATTTATCCTTCAAAATTTAAGCTGAGATTTTTATTCCTTGAAGAAAAACCTAGGAAGGAACCCTGCAAGACAACCCCCTCTAAATTCTGTATTACTTAAGGCTGGAGGTGTAGTTGCTGTGTGGAGCAGAGTGAGCTGACATTCCCTTAGGGTGTCTTTGCGCTCCTTTGCCTTCCTAGAATATGAACACCAGTTCCATGAAAAGTCCTGGTGGTATTACGTGGGCTCTTTTATTTCTCATGTACAATGAGGGGAAAGGGGTAGCAAGCATGCATGCTTTCCAGAGGCTGTAACCTCACCTTCCCCTTTCCTTAGCACATGTCAATATTTTACAGAAATACAAATTTATTAAATGTGTAATATACTGTTATGTGATACATAACATATGTGTCAATTATATGGTAAGTGTAGATGGTTTCATAAGTGAAAGAATGGATTACTTAAATTTTATTTTTACAATAACAAGATCTGTCAGACTTGCAGATTATACCTCGTCTCAGTGCTTCAGTACTTATGTCTCTAAGATGGAGGGAGAAAAAAATGTGGCTTATGCTCAGTTTAGTTCTTTGTGCATAGGTGCCAGGCAGAACTTCTGTCATACTGAGACGATCTGTCTCAGAGAGCTCAACAGCATGTTTGTTAAGTTAATGCAAAAATTCCCTTTAGATTATTGTCTTTCACACATCTCTTGGCCATTAAGACCTGTACCTAGCTGCAGTCCACAACCGTTGGATTCTGTCCTAGCTCAGTCTCTTTGAGACTTCTGCAGTGTCTCAGGAAGTTTGTCATCCACTTTTTGTGTTCAGCAGAGACTTGGATTTTCAGCTGTATCACCTAGCAGTTTTTCAGTGTTCTCGGAAAATATGCTGTTTGTCAGGAAAAAGAAACGATACATCCCAGTTACTCAGCTGGCTTCTTCACCGTCCTTTCCAGCCTGTCCAAAGCAAGAGCCAAGACCTTGTTGCTCAAGATTGCTCAGTGCCTTCCCATATTCCCAACTGATGGGCATTTTTGACTACCATCATTCACTGTAAGAAGGCCATTGCCAGCTTTAGGAATACTCTGGTTTCTGTAAGATGCAGAATTCCAGTGAGGGGTAGCTTCTGATTTCCAAGGGACTCAATGGTATTGACATGGTAGCTACAGCAAGCTGAGAAAAGTAGTGTTCTGGTTGTGCAGAACTTACTCTGCCAGAAATCCTTCTGTTGTGGCGTTTGGGAAGAATACTCTTGTCTGGGGCTTTGACTCTTGCAGAAACAGACGGAGTTTGCGTCTGCCTCCTACTTCATGTACTCATACAGGAATGCTAGAAAGCCCAGAGCTGCACTTGATGTTCTGTCACATTTGTGCAAATATGTCTGCATGGGGATTCACTTAAGATGTAGTGTAACAGCCCAATCACAGCAGCTGCAAAATTACTGATATTTCACGTCTCAAGGATTTTTCACCTGTCTTAAGGTTTTTTGTTTGTTTCTTTTTAAGCAAACAATCCTGTGAAAGCAGCACAACTGTGGTAAGTGACTGCCCAAGTTCTCTCTACCTTTCAATTGCAGTTGTCAGGCAAAAAGGATTCTGAAGACCATTTCAGCATTAGGATTTGTTAAAACAAATCTCTGGTGTGGGATGAATTGCTTTGGGATCTCTTATTATGCAGCACAAGATTCTTCTTGGGGGACTGCCTGTGAGACTTTAAGTGCTTCCATTTTTATTTTTTTTTTTCTTTTTGTATTTGAGATCAGACTAAAATAAAACATATTTCCTTTCTGCTCATTGCTATTATGCCAAGTTAGCTAGCATTATTTGTTCCTGTTTCATAAATGTAAAATGAAGGAAAAAAATGTACTCTTTCTTGCACTCTAATTGCTCTGGTGTATATCTTGAATAAAATATTTATGTCCTTAAGAATGTGAATTTTACTTGCCTGTAATACTTCCCTGAAGAGTAGAACTCTGAACTAGGGTGACATAAATGTATTGATTACATAAAAGCTATTTTTTTTTTCTCCTTTAGTGCTAAAAATACCCCTGAAGTCCATAACTACCAGGTAAGAGTTTACAATTGTTGAGGATAATATTGTAATTTTCTTAGTGGTAAATATTTTTGCTCCCTGTAATTAGTACAGCTACCTTGCTCCTCTTTTCTTACTCTGGGGTGAGATTCTCTGAGGTGGTTTAGAAGTAAGCAGCATTGCCTTGGGAGCTAAGGGGAAAATGGAGAGACTCTTCTCTCTTTCTTCCCCTGTGTTTCTGTATGCTTTGCAAGCTGAATATACTCACATTTGCCAACCCCCTGCCCTTGAAATCACAGGTTAAAGCCTTTGGGACTGTGAATATGATGGACCCCAGGAGGCTGCACTGTGAGCAATGCTTTTGTCTGGAGCAGCCTCTCACATTGGATCATTTCTGAGGAGAAATTCAAAGTTGCAGTAATCTCCCCCATCACAGCACTTAAGGAGTTCACTGCTGGTCAAATGTTTTTGTTGTTGTTTTGTTTTGTTTTGTTTTTAAACAAGCTTATTTATAAACATCAGGGAAAAACCTTACCCGGTTTTCATCTGTGATACTAGCAGTCAGTGCTACTGAGAAAACAAGCTGTTCTTTCATCCAAACTGAGTGTCTGCATGAGAACTTATTCTTAACACTCGTTTTTATTAAAAGTCTCACTAGTGATTTTGTTTCACTGTTTCTCCTCAAGATCTTACAGGTATGAGAGTGAAATGCTGTTACCAAAGATAGGTGACCTTCTGAACACTGCTATTATAGTAGTAACCTTTCTCACTCTCCAGCTTTGATTAAAACTGACATTCTTTTGATGTGTGTTCTATGAGAAGCACTATATGTGCCAGATTGTCTCTCAAACAGAAAAGCAATTTTCTTTGCATTTTCCCATGAGTGTGTCCTAACTAGCAAACTCATCACCAAGCGATCTCATGTATATGCTAAATGGCATGGAAGAAGTTCTGAAACAGTGGAGTTTCTAGGGCTCACAGGGAGCATGTTCCTCATGGCCCCAGAAAAATAAGAAGTTAAAGTTAATAGGGAGTTTTTATATGATTTCATTAACCAGGTTCAATATTTTCACTTGCAGGCACAGTATCACCCTAATATACATCCTGCTCAGCCCCACTGGCATCCACATACACCTGTGAATGTAAGGTAAGCAATCTTCACTTCATGAAAAAGAGTAATACTTCTTTCTTTATCTTAATCTGTTGGCATGAAGCTTTGGTGGATGTATTGGGCAGTTTTCTGCACATTAAAAGCGAACAGAAGTTAGAAATATGTGATGTAGAGGCAGTGTTAAATAACTTCTATTTATATTTTGCTTTGGAATGTCCTAATCGCCTTGATGAAATTTTTTTCAGGTTGATTTTTAATTCAGAATTTGAAATACAACCTTAGTGTGTTTCTGTAGGAAGTACATTGGATGGCAAGATGCTCAGTAGCTTCAGTAAAACTAATTGTAATTCAATCAGTATTTAATCTCCTAAGACAATGAAGAAACTAGTTTTAAGGTAAAGTTATGAGTGTACAGATTCTTGCATTGTTCTTGCAAGCTCTTTTTCATCTTTTGTAGAAATGTATATGGAAAAATAACATGTACGTGGGACAATGTATCAGTCAATTTACAGATAATTAGTGTTAGTGAAGTTATAACACTGAATGTTTGAGAACTGTTTCACAATAATATTCCTGTATGGGCTGTTGTGCTGTCTTCTCACGTACTACTTTACTTTGTAACAAGTAGTGAGAGAAATTGAGGAAAAAAGAATTTTGGAAGAAATTCAGTCCAAGTTAGAACCAGCTTGGTGGAACTCACAGTGGAGGCAAGCACCTGCTGGTGGATATGTGTCTGTGCATGTACACGTGATAAAAATCAGCTGCTATTTTATCTTAATAAAAAGTAACCTTTTTAGGTTACTCAGTTTTTTTAGACAAATAATTACTATCTTGGCTGAAAAATACCAATAATCTTCATTCCTATTCGTCTTGTATTTTTGACTCTGTATTCTTAGGAAAGGTAAACTTTGTTCTTAGTGTAGGCAGGCTCTTGAGATGAGACTGAGCTTAAAATGGATAAAAAGACAATTTAGTCTGAGTTTGAGTCAGAGAATGCAGGAAAAAGGCAAATGTTATTAGTAATACTTACTAGACGGAGAAGCAGACATGTTCATTGTCATCGCAAAATTCCTAGCATACAGCAGTAAAGCAGATACTAAGTTTATGCTAGAAAGAGACGACTGTTTAAATTGGGTAATTAACTTTGCCTGTACTTCAAGATTCTTCCTGGTTTTAGGGTTTACTCATCCATTTTTTTCATGTGATCTAAAATGTACAATTTCACATTACAGAGGAGTGATTGCTGAGAGAGGTTAATGATTTTATTGTTAATTTAACTGTTTTGAGGTTTTGCTGAAATTTTTCTAAAGATCACTTCATTTGTGATACTAGTCTGTAATGTTTTAAAGCCAAATAGTTCACCCTGGACCAGAGTGATATTGAAATAAGCACAATAATGTATTGTAATGTGTGTAGACAACCTCCTCCTTCAGTCTCTCCACTGCCTGGGCAAAGATTAAGGTCAGTGAAATAAGAACAATGGCTTTTTTATAGCTAGGCTTGCAAGTCTAAAAAATGTACTTAAAAGCCAAGTTGTGCAGGCTTGGTAGAAAAGGTGCTCAGAATTTTTGTCCCAGCTGGGTAGAAATGTTTAAATGTGTGGTTTTATTCAAACTTGGAGTCAAAGTGGAAGAGCTGGAGATTTAACATCTTGGATAGCTTGATTTGAGAAAGCTTAATTCATCTGACTGTGAACTTGAGATCAAACCACAGATGCATGAAATTCGTTCTGCTGGGCATGCCAGTCTGGAATGGGCTACGGGCTGAAGTGAAACTACCTGTGTGATACATGTTACATATGGGAGTTTTGGAAATAATTTGTGAAATAGTATGTGGAATGGTGCCTCAGTCGTCTTAGTAAAATCCTTTCAGTGAAATTATTTGTTTGCAGTTACCTTTATGTTCAGTTTTCTGGGAAAATTCATTCCAAATACTAGTTGTCATTATATAACTTAAGAATATCTCAAAAAAAAAAGGTAAAATATAAACTCGCCTGTATTGCTGCTAGCATTAAAAAAAACCTCACAAAATAAGTAGTGCAACTTCAGTTTGGTAGTAAGAGAATTTTAAATATTGTGGTTTTCTACATACTGTTCAAATGATTTATTTATTTGTTTGTTTTCCCCACCCCCACCTCCTGCAATGATTCAAGAGACTCCGTAGGAGTGGCTGAGGTTAATAGCTCCAAGCAGCAATAAGTAATGAACAAATAAGGAAAAAATATTTTTCTTCCTAGTACTTTAGCAAGTTTCACTACACAGTCACAGAGAAATACCCGTACTGGCTATAGACTCTGAGTGTTCGTCTTGACAAAATGTGCCTGTGTAACTTACAGGCTGTCTCAGTGTAACTGCACCAGTGCTGAAGGAACAGCAATATTTACAGAAGAGCAATTTTCACTCTTAATAGGATTTTCTTTCTTAATTTTTCAGGCCTTAGGGATGTATATTAATGAGCTCAACTTTTTGGATGACGCGCTTTATTTTACTTGTTCGCTGTACACATTTAGTTTTCCTATAGCCTCCTCCTCCCTCCTCACCATCCCTCTGGGATTCAGGAGCATTGATGTACAACACTAGTCTATAACACTTGAAAACAGAGAGGGATTTTGATGACTGAGCTCTAGTTCAACGCTTTTTGAAATCAGATGAAAGAGTCCCAGTTGCTTCGGTGGCTTCTGCAGCAGAGCTGTAGGTCTGTCACCATTTCTGTCCCTTACTGATAGGTGCCCGTCACACCGTATGCATGCTTAGCACTTGCTGGATGAACTCGTGTTACTGTGTAGCGCTCATAAGTTTACTTCCATCTCTCACTAACCAATAACTGTGCAAATGGTACAGGCCACCCTATCATGATGACAGGCCATATTGGAAACCCCCCACAAGTGGAGAGGACAGCAATTTACGATATATCCAGGAACAGAACCAGAAGAATTTAGGAGGAGTCCAAAGCATGGTGTACCACGATAAACTCATGACGACTCTCTGAAAAACAGTCATCTTCATTTCACCTGCCATCTTAGACGATCATTGCATTCCATGGTCCTTGTCTGTCTGCAGTATGTTCAAAGTGTATTGTGCATAAAGTGTGTGTCTTTGTATGTACACCCATCTTTGTTTAGTGTTCGTGGACATTCTTGGGAAAAGTGTTTTCTGTATCTTTGTAAAAAAAATCTTGAAAAACCTTTTGGGAAAGCTGATAAGAATTTTCAGTGCAACAAAACCAGAAATATTTCTGGGATTTACATTCTCCCATACTGAATCTCTGACCCTCTGCCTGCTGTTGAAGATCAGCCATTTGTGCCTTAGTTACTTTTATTATCTTGTTTCTTTTGAGCCAAACTAATAGATGAAGTTTGAGAAACTTTGTTTGTTAGTTGGCATGCAAATAGGAGACTGGAGAGAGGGAAAAACGGAATTTACACTGGCAATCAAAATGGCTTGTGGACCACCAGCAAAGGGAGCCTACTAAGTTAGTCATAGGTTTGGGTGTCATTTTTTCTTTAATTTTTGTGTTCTGCAGCAAAAACAGAGGTGCTTGCCTAACTTTGAAAACAAGTGTAGGGAAAGAATACTACAATAAACTTTGTGGAGTATGTGTATTCCTTTTTTGACTTACTGATTACATTGATAGCATCCCCCCAAACCATACCTGCTGCTATAAAGGCAAGAATGTTAAAAATTAATCCTTGCTAAAAGGGTGCTGCTGACTTCTTATTTTTAATGTGATTATGGAAGTGAACTATACAATCGCATAAAACTACCTACTGATAACTTTCCTCTGAGTGGATTCAAAAACACAGCTCATGATCAGTACACCACAAGATGGGGACAATCCAGTGAAATAGCTCTATTTTTTTAAGTTAGACATTTGCAAAGTTGAATGTATATTTTACAAACCTAGGTCTTTAAATAGGCTTGACTGATATTTTGATTGCTTGCCAGTTTTTTTTGTTGTTGTTGTTTTTTTAAACTGGAAATCATAGTGCCATCTTTATTCATGCATTTCTTTTAATTAGACCTTGCATCTGTGGTTTCTCTGAAGTTGCTGGAATGAATGAATCTTTATGTGGGATATTTTAAAAATGAAGTAGTTTTTAACTTGATTTTGATAAATATACATTTATAAACAGCTATAACCATGAATTTTTTCAGAGCAAATTTGATAGTCTATAACTTTTTTTTGTGAAATATATTTGTTTACAAATGCTGTCTTTTAATATTTGTTTTGATCTTTCCTGTATGTGCTAAGTACAAATAAAAATTTTCAATCTTCTTATTCTGGTTATGATGTAGTATTTATTTTTGAAAGGTTTGGAGGGAGGGTGGATAGATATGATACACCGTGTACTTGTACCTGTTTTGCCCTGGAATCACTCACGCTCTGCTGGATCAATGTTTTCAATGCAGTCTGTAGAGAGGGGGAGACAATAAAGCAACTGTGCACTGAGATGTGAAAATGCCAGAGTAGGCCTAAGGTGGGTAATCACAGAGGCTGACTTCAGTTTCCCCAGGCTAGTCTTCCTCTGTTTCAGCAGCATTTTATTTGGGAAAGGTAGAAAGAGAAACTTTGTTGGAGCCTTGCTGGAGCTTTGTTTAGCTGCTGCTCTGAATGCCCTCTAGAGGAGTTTTTTTGAATACGGATGCTAAAGCCGAGCACTGCTGCTTCATGATTCGCACACCTGCATTCATAACAGAGTGTCATTCTTGTCATATAACCTCACTGGCTTCCGTGTGGTTTGTTGTCAGTGTTCCTCCCCATCATGTGTTGTTACTTGTGGTTTGGTTTATTGCTGAAGGTGCACTGAATGAGGGATCTCCCTGATAGATCTCAAGAAAAGACCGCACGAGGCCTAGCCACTTCTTAAGTGTTAAAATGCCTGGTGCGGGAGGTCTGCACACGGGTGGAGAACAACCTCTGGGACATGTGTCTTCTGCAGTTTGTGTGTGTCACCTCAAGGGAAGCACCTGTCATCCTGCTTCTCTGAAGATGCACCTTGTACACTCTGCACTCCCCTTTCACTTTTTCGTCCCACATCCTCCTTGCTGTCTGCAGAAATCTGTACCAACAAAGTCTCTGACCGATAGATAGGTAAGAAGAGATCCATTTCCTGGTCCTTCCTTGCTCTAGTCTTGGTTGTAGGAAATGGACTGGGATGCGGTTGGGAAGAGGGAGCGTTTCTACCTGTTTCCTCTCCGACCCTGGCATCACTCTGACTGACACACGCAGCTTATGTCAAACAGACAGACAGACAGACAGACACAAAGACAGACACGAGTGCTTCTGCACCGAACTAGGTCGTACAAATAAGTTGCTTTAAATTTAAAAGCACATGGATTATTTTTTTCCTAAAATTAGCACATTTGTTACATACAAAGTATTGTTTTTAATGAGTTACTAATACAGGCCTTGTGACGTTAGAAGTACAATTTTGTGTTTGAAGGTGAAAACCAAATTACAGGTGGGGAGAGAAGAAAGGTAGAAAATGCTTGGTTAACTCAGCTGTTAAATGTAGTAGCACTTTTGGTTTGAAAATAAAACATTGGGAAAGCTCTGGCAATATAAATCTATACTACATTCTAGAGTTGCGCTGCTACAGGAAGTGACTGGTAGTTTATAGATGCACAAACTCAATACAGGGACTTGATTGCCCTGGCATGTGAGTGTTTATACATTGTGTTGAATTATTTTAACGAGGAGTCCCTCATGAGGAAATGGCACACAATTTTTACCAAAGAGTCTGTGTCCTGGCTCTGTCTAGGACAGAGTTAATTTTCACCTGAGCTGGCAGAGGAACTGGAGGCACCTGAGGTACCTGTGGCTGGGGGACACAGCTGGGATAGGTTACTAACTTTGGCCAGTTTGGGATAGTTTACCCAAATTGGCCAAAGGGCTGTCTCATCCCATGGGACACATGACCAGTGTATAAGTGGGGAGGGTGCTGAAGAGAGCTTCCTCCTACTTGAGAGGGAGCTGGGCATCAGGATTTGCTTTGAGCTATTTGTGTGCTTCAGTATTTTCTGTTATTGGATTTCCATCTCTGTTTTGTTTTCTTCTGTTATTCTCTTGAACTTTTTTCTCAACCCATGAGTTTTGCCTTCTTTTCTTTACCAGTTCTCCTCCCTGCTCCACCCTGTTCTGAAGTCTATTCATTGTGCAAATCTAAAAATCGTATTTTTACAAGTCCAGTATATACTTAGAAACTCTTCTGTGATCTGATTACAGGTGATAAGCACTACCCTTGCGTCAACTTGAGGGAGACAAGGGGTGTGATGTGAGTGCAGTGCTAGGCATCTGAGAAGTTACACTGATCTGAAGTCCAGCGTGTAATCGGCTGCATTCTTCCACACACTGGAGAATTGCTTGATACATCTTGGTATCTTCTGATCATCTCTCTGCTTACCTTCCTCCCGAATAAAGCTGGAAAGCAGTTCTTCCCCTTCAGAGCTCAGGCCTGGCTCTCTGCTCTGTGTATTTGGATTTGCAGGGGAGTTACATTTGACCTGTAATCACTGTGTAATCCTGCATCTTCTCCCCCAGGTACTGGTGGGGAACTCAAAAAGCTGGCAATACCACATCTGTAACTCAGGCTGAAATCTTATGACTCTTCAGCCTCAGCCAGGCCCTGGCATGCAAGATAATGACTTGTATTGAATACTGAAATACAATACTGAAAGTGTTGACACTTCCAGTACTTTGTTTTAGTGTGGGCTTTTTCTTTAAACTTGAATTTTCAGCTATTTTTCTCAAGCTGATGTGAGTCACAGGCAAAGTGAACAAAGAGGTTGGGTTTTGTAATGCATTTCCAAAGCTGGCAATTGAGGGTTTGCACACTTAAGGAAAAGAATCGACAAGACCCTTTTATGAGGTGCAAACTGACCAAAAGGAGGATTGCTTTCTTACGTTGTCGATGGGAGCAAAGCATGTATCATGGCCTTGTGATGTAAAATGTCTTTTTTCCTTCCTTCTGGATGAGTGTTGCAGAAGACATCTCTTCAGCCTGCAAAAGAAAATGTAGAGCTTGCAAGTTATTTTGAAAATGGAACTTCAGCTGCCGGTGAGGAATGAGTTGAGGAACATCTAAGACAGGGGAAAAAAAATGAAATTGAGTATATCACTTGCTTCTCAGGCGTCAAAGTTGGCTAGGTGGAGCCCTCTGAGGGGGAGGAGGAAGACAGTTCAGTGCCACAATCATCCATTTTCAGAGGATGTTTTCCACCAGTCATTCCAGTTTGTGTATGGAGCAGACAGGCTACTACTGCCTAGCTCGAAGGAGGGAAGTTTTGACGTGCATTCATCTAACCTGACACCAGATCTCTGGAAAGGCTGTTGATAAGTGGTTCTCCTCTTACTCTGCAGAGGAGAACCAAGGAAAGCAGACTTGTAGGGGAGTGCTGTCATGGCAGCATTGCTAATGGTAGCCACAGAGACTGACAGAGCCAGAGCTGCTGCAGACCAGCTGGAATTAATGGACATGAAATAGGAACTATATTTTTTTCAATTGATCTCTGACTGTGTGTATTATGCTTTGAGAAGGGACCGATCCACCAGCACTCTAGCTTCTTTTAAGACTGTGCTAGCCAAGAATCTTCTTTGAGAGCCATCTTGGACTATCACTTCTCTGGTCAAGCCTGTGCACCCTGACTGAACTTGTGCAACAACGTGAGGATCGAGATTTTGAACCGTTTTGGAATAAATACTTTTTTCTACTTGACAGTCAAACTGTAAACGCTTGGAAAAACACAGTGCTCTTATGCAAGCTCCCAAGCTTTATTGTTGAAGAGCCTGCAGGAAAATCAGTCGTCCTTTCTCAGCAGGGACCAGACACATAGAAAGATGCAGCTTTTGGACAAAAACAATACTAGTCAAAGTAGATAAGAAAAAAAAAAAAACAACTGTAAAGACCACACTTTTCTAACTGCCTCATTACCAAGCAGTGTGTGGTAGTGATGAAGACCTTGTTTGGCTTCCCTTGTTTTCCACATCCTGTTGTACCTTGAAGCGACTGGCCAAATAGGCTTCCTTTCTGAGTGTATGTGCTGTTGCTCTTGTTGTCACTGCGTCACAAAAACAGATAAAAACTTGATTCAGATGGAGTTCTTCCCTTGATATGAGTCACTTCCAGTAATAAAGCTTCTGCAGACTAAATATTGCTCTCAACTACTTCCTAATGACTGTTAGATGACTGTCCTTTAAAGCAAAACAACTTATTTTCAAAGTTAGTTTCAGGACCGGTAATCTGAATTCAATTGTTTACAAATCAAGCTTTTCTGTGCGTTGTCCAGTGCACATCTTAGTAGGCCACTACAGAAAATGCAAGCATGTCATAATAACTGGCATATTGCTTTTAATTTCAGCACGTAATAACCTTCAGTTTTGAACTGGAGGAAAAGGTGATTTAAAAAAAAAAAATACAGTATCTCCTATCCAACATTCCTAAAGATGGTGATTTTCTTTTTCAGATCAAGAGTCTTGGCAGACTTGGCCCAGAGGGAAGGTTTTTGTGTTTTCAGAGTTTGTATTGTGCTTGTTTTTCCCTTTTCCTTTTTCTTTTTTGTTGTAGTAGTATGACCTTTAGCTTTAAACTATCAAACAGTAAAACCTGCAGCTCATCATATCAAAGATGAATATGTATTGAATTAAGCAAGACCAGATGTTTCAAATAGGAACAGTTTGGAAAATTTGTATTTCCTGACTTAGTGGTGTTATATGTTGAAAGATTAAAAAAAAAAAAAAACAAACAGTATTTGGCAATATCTTTTACTTCCTGTATCCAGAAGAAGATGAAAGAAGTAGTAGGAAGTACTGATCTAGTACAATTTAAAACTCCAGATTAGAAGCTAATTATTTGTATTTTTTTCCCCACTAAATCCATAACAATCTGTGCTGGAATTATAATTGTAATGGTTTACTTGCCATTACCGATTTCTGCCATTTTGAGAATCTAAAAGAAGTAGAAACACAAGACGTTAATACCTCTTCAGTGCTCTCTAAATTGTATAATGATGTAGCAGTGAACTAGGTAGCTAAAGAGATGACAAAGTAGCTGTGTTCCTCTTCATCTCCAGCAGCCAAGCCCCTGAATTTTGAGACCTTGTTGGCAAGCAGCAGGGCCAGCATCTTGGTGTCCCCGAGCTGAGTCTTTCTCATCAGTAGGACTGTAGGAGTCAGATAGGAAGGAGGAGCTCAGAAAACAAAAATGGGCCAGGGAAATAAAAGGCTCAAGTAGAGTGTTTAGGAAGAGAAGAGTTTGCCGGTGGAACATGCAATTGGAGGAACTGGAAAAGGAAAAGCAATGAAGCCTGCTAGAGACTGTGGGAATGGAGAAGAGGAATGAAAGAGGCGAGGGAGCTTTAGGACTTCAGCGTCTGTGTCTTCAGCACCTGGACCTCACTGAATCAGTAAGCAAGATTGATTTGAAGCAAGGCTTTAAGGAACTTGAACATGAAACTGGATGCTACTTCTGCTACAAAATTTTAAGCCCAGGAGAATTCAGTTTGTTATCATTCATTTTCAGATTCTACTTCTGTGTCTCTCATTCTCAATTTCTGACTTTAAAAAAAAAAGTCTGAAAATTGTTTTTAAGGTAAACTGAACAGTTTCTTGCTGTAACTCAGATGAGTTGCCCAAGTGTTTCAGTGAGAACAGAGACAGGACAGGTTGCAAGTTTGTAAAAAAAAAATCCCTTGCTGTGCTGAGTGATTTTGTGTACTTTTGCCTGTTAATACTGTCTTCTGAGCACCTAAGTGAAAAATTCTGTCCTGGCTTCATAAAAGTTTTTGCTTGCTGCACACTGTAGCTGTTCAGTGGCTTTACTGGTAACATGTTAAAAGGGCAAAAATCTAACCAAAACTGAAGTCATTTGTGTGGCAGTGGTGTCAGCTATGTTCATGGTGGACTTTATAAAGTTATGGCAAATTACTGAAAATTCAGAAGGCCACATATTTCTTTGTAGAGCATTAGCAACATTCAGAATTTGATTAATTAAAGGCATGAAACTTCAACAGTTTGATTAATTTCTTTAAAAATATGGGGTTTTTTCAAGGAATTACGGCTTTTTAGGGACAGAGATGGAGAGGAGATTTTGTAAGTTAGGAGCATATTGCTAAGGGAAGCAAAATCCAGTGGATTGGCTTTAACGGTAAAGTGATTTCACCTTCCTAATATGCTCGATGTGAGGCTGCTGTAGTTCCTGGTTTCTGAGCCCAGCCTCTAGAGATGCTGAGTATGTATTCCAGAGGTGTAAATACACATAGAGCACACATTCAACCAGCCATACAGAGCAAAAAAAGGAGAGTAGTGCCTTTACTAGCACCCGCAGACACAAACAGCAGCACACAAACATGGGGCAGCACAGAGAGCTCAATCCTGTATGCATACACCCCCACAGAAAATAGGACTACAGTTAGGAAGATGGCCTAGACTGTAGTGATCAGGGCTTGACCAGCCAGGCATACTGACCAGCAACTTGCTTACATGTGGCTGGTCCCTTTTCTACCCCTTCTCTCCATCTTCCCATAGTTGTTCTTCCCTGATGTACACGGATTCTCCTGTTGCCTTCCCTTGTTGCCTTGCAGTGACCTCTGCTTTTTCCCTACATTGCTCCCAGTTTTGCTAAGTCCCTACTCAAATTTCCCAAGGCTACCTAGGTAGTTGGGACCTTATGTGGTATTACTGATACAGTTCCTTAGGCAGTGCTTGCAAGGTTGTTCTCATCCAAAAGTCCCTGATATTCCCCTTCAGTACTCTGTCAAGTTTGGTCATTTCTCATGTAGCTCTCCCTTAACTACCCGTGAAATTCAGCAATCCTTCAGGGCACGCTCTGTAACATTCGTTAGCTGCTTACACTTGTCATCTATTATGTCCAGTGATTTCTTCTGTCACATCCCATGGTTTCTCCTCTATTAGCTAAACCTCTGGTCCGTGCCTGCCTCTCTGTCTGCCTGCTTTGGCAGATGTGTGATAGTGAGGAAGGGAGAGAGAGAAAAATAGGGATGTGGTTACCTCAGAGAACTGGAGTTATTTAATGGGTTAAGTGGTGGAAAAGGCTGAGCATGGTTAGCAACCCGAGATCAGCTTGGAGGTGTAAGTGCCTTGCTCACTTTTCTCCTATATTAACCTGAGTTAGCTTGCTTTGATTAGCCACCCTGAATTGTTTTATTTCCGAAGGACAGGCATTAGTTGTCTGCCTCTGACTGGAAGGGTCAAGGCAGCACTGTCTTGGGGGAGGATTTCACCTGTCTTAGAAAATTTTATGTCTGCTTTTCAGAGTTTTGTTCATCTGCAAGGACATCTGGGACAATGATTTTTTTTTTTTTTGACAGGTGATTAAATATCATTAGCTATCATTATCATTAATTAAAACAATTTGTAAATGAACAAAAGCAAGTTTACTTCCCCAGTGGGCATATTTTGCATGACAGTTTTGCAAGGCAGTATTTTTTTAATGATCTTTATGTAGATAAGGTTAAACTTTTGAGGACAATGGCTTTGTTGAGTAGAGATTTGTTTCTTAGTATTTTATTAGAACATGCTTTGCCGCAGGCTCTGTTCTTCTTGTGGAGAATTTCAGATTACTCCTGCTTCTGAACTTAGTTCAGTATCTTGTAATGCAGGAAGCTGCTGCATGTACTTTTATCTCCTGCAGGAGAAATTCTCCCTGCTTCCATCACCATTTCTTAACATCTACTTCCCCATCTCCATTTTCTCTTTCCTTCCAAGGTTGGTTTGTCTGTCTGGGAGAAGGTTGCTGGCTGCCCGCTCTGATTTCTGTGGTGTCCCTAGAATGGATGGGGACTGCTGGTCATCTCTGGCAGCGGGGAGAGAAATCTGCAACACCTCTTCCCAGGCCTTCCCTAAAGAGTACAAATGGGCCAGCTCTCCTGTCATCTGGTGGTGTGAGGGCAAAGCAAGTGTTACAGCACTGTCAGCTTTAATTGTGCTTCTCACAGTTTAGGAAGCTAGTTCTGGCCAGCAAAGAGGTCTTAGTTACATGGTGCATAAAAAAAAAAAAAAAAACCCAAAACAACACAGTTTTGGTTTTAGCAATCCCAATCATCCTTTACTTAGGAACACTCATTGCTTTTATGTGTCCCTGTTTTTGGCTGCAAAAATGAAACTTCATCCTCTCTCTTTTATAATCAATTCTCCTGCTGTATTTCATTCTTGTATAATGCTAGGTCCTCTCAACATCTTTTTCTTCAACCAAATGGTTCTGGCCATTAATGGATACTCATGCAGAACACCACCTTCCTCCTGTCTGTCCCCCTCTTTCCTTTTCATTCCTCTCCACAGGGAAATTTCCAAACCGTGCAAGATTCTGAGGCTCTCTGTGCCACTTTACATGCTCTAGCAACACAAGAGGTGTGAGAGATTCTAAATGTAATTAAAGCAAGTTTAGTTAAAAATTCAGTTGGTGGTGTTTGGGTTTTTTTAAAAATTCTTTTGAAGCTTCGGCAGGGAATAAACCCAAAGTATTCTTTTTTTTCTTTTTTTTTTTTTCCAAAGGGAGAGACTAAGCTAAAAAATTCAGTGTTTGTCTTATAGCTGTTAAGTCTTACCCCATCAGCTGCTACGTTGAAGCTTCACATGCATTGGCTGCTTTCATTAGACTTCTGAGAGTCTCTCCTCCACGCATACACTCTAATACACATAGATGCTAACACACACTTTAACAGTTCCACTGACTGCCATTTGGGAGCACATCTGAAGCCCATTTCGATGTTGGAGGTTTTGTTATGATACGGTGATGAGTGAAAGTCTCCTATTAGGGACTGAAGTGGTTGGGGGAGCCTCCCAACACGTTCAGCACAAAGCCTGTGGTGTGGATTTAAGCTACCGAAAGCTGCACAAATCACCGTCAGCCTTGCTCTGAGCTGTGGATGGGGGGAGGATTGCGAGAGGTTGTGGAGATGTTTGTGTGACGTTTGAGGATTTTTAAATATTAGAAAATTGCAGTGGTTTGGTGCAGAAGCAGTGTTCAAAGCAAAGAATAGAGGTGGCTGTGGTAATCGCTGAAGGTTATTTATCACACTAGACCTAGAAGCCTGAGATTTTTTTAAACCACTGTTCAGCTATGGCAGGAAGGGTTTAAACTCAATTCAGAGTCATCCAAGAGACACGATAGTTTGAGCCTGCTTTCTGCTATTGTCTCACTAGCCTCCCCAGGAAGGGGAGAGAAGAGAGCTCCACTGTTTCCTCTCCAAGTCTAACTTCAGACAAGTGGGAGATGCCTACAAGAAGAGTGTGGAGTAAGGGGACACGGAGAGGGTGCAGGAGTAAGCGTGCTTTGGGACATGGGTGAAAGATGTTTATGCAGGTCTGCATGGTTATGTTCTACAGGAGAATGAGGATGGCAGCGGGGAGGATAGCACAGAAGGGCGATTACATTTTTAAAAAAATCTTGTGTCACTGACAGGTTACACCAAAATGGCAAGTCGTCTCACACCAGGCCTGTCATGGATGAGAGAAAAGTCTTGAACAGGTTGTGATCTTAGCACAGAGGAAAGTTTAGGATGCAGCTCAGGAGGAGTGATAGTATGTTTGTACTGTTAGGTAAGAGTAACCTGCTTCACAGCTGAGGTGGTAGAGGGTGGAAACCTGGCTGATTTAGGAAAGGATCTGGTGTTCTCAAGGATCAGAAGTTGAACGTAAGTCAACAACCCCAGGCTATTTAGGAAAAAGCAGATGTCATGTTCCAGTGTATAAACAGGAGTGGATCCCACAGGACATGGGAAGCAGCCCTTCCACTTTGTGAAGCATTTGCAAGGCTTCAGCTGGAATGTCCGGGGTGTCCAGTTCTGAGCACCACAGGCCAGAGGCAGAGCAGGGGGCAGCTGGGCAGACAGAGATGGCAAGACATATCAGAGCTGTAGGAAATGTGTGACGTGTGAGGGGCAACTGAAGAATTCAGAGCTCTTCAGAGCCTGAAGGGAGATGTGAAGAGCCGTTTTCAAAAATGCAGGTTTCTATATCAAGAAATAAACTGTTCACTATGTCTGTGATGGATAGGAGAGGAAACAGCAGGCTTAAATTCAGTAAGGAAGACAGGATAAACAAAGAAAGTAAGGGTAGGCATGGTGAGACACTGATATCGATTGCACAGGGAGGTCATGGAGTCCGTGGTAGTGAAGGTGTTGAAAATACAGTTCAGCTGATCAGTTGAGGTAACATAGGCCTGAACATAGTTCAGTTTTGAGGGTAGAGGTGGATATTTCAGTCTTCCAAATACCTTTCTGTTCCCCATTTTTCTATGATCTAACACTGTTGTATGTGTGATTTGTACACTGGAGGCTGTAAGGCAGCGGATGGCTGGAGCATATGAAATGTAAGAATGTCAACTGAAAATATCTTTAAAGCAAAGGATGAGGAGTGTAAAATTGGGATAGAGGACTAGTAATGTAAATAATTTCTTTTAACATGGAAAAAATAATCAGAAAATGCATGTTATTTGCCCAGTTCCTCAATATGTTGCCTTTTTTGTCAGAAGAAAGTAATTACATGATTTTGAGGCTAAAGGCAATACCAGTGTCTTATGAACTTTGAGTGGCTTTTTTGAAGTTCCAGCCTCCAGTAACTGGATCCTCAGGAGTGCTTTGCCTGAGGGAGGGACGGAGAAGGAAGAAATGTTTTCTTCCTTTACAGAATAGACTGTAGGGCCCTGCCCCATTTTCCTTGAAGAACAGGAGTTGATTTCTAGGAAGCAGATGGAGCTTGTTGAGAAAACTACACAGGTGAGTAACAGAGGAAAAAGAGGAAACCTGCAGGACAGCCAATTGACTATTAAAAGGTAAAACAAAGGTGGTTGACTATTAAAAGGTAAAACAAAGGTGGGATGTTGGCATACTAGGAGGGCCAAAGGACAAATACAAGAGAAAGGATGAAAACTGATACCTGTCTGTGTATGTACATACTCTGAGAGCATTACTTGATGTCTAGGGAGCAAGTATGAAAATTGGAGGGCTTAGGATATGGTCAGAAAGTGTTTCATTGAAATTACTGATTTATTTGCATCAATGGGTTGGGAAGGATGCGTGAGCATGTTATTCAAGTAATCCAGATAGAAAGAAGCAATAGAAAGAAAAGTTAATAGCAGAAAGATGCAGTTGGGGGAAAACTCTAAAGTTTCTAGATTTAAGGCAGTTTAAGAACAGAAAAATAAGTGAAAAATATATGCGAAATCACTGCCAAATAACTATGCCACCTTGTTGAAACCATACTAAGACGTCCAATGTGCCCCTAAATTATATAGTAGGGATTGCACAGAATAGGAATTTGGACTGCTGACAATATTTTTGTTTGGGTGCTGTCAACTCTTCTGGTAGATTGGCTCTCGGGCTGCTGCAACCTGTTTTTTATGGCCATTCATGGTCGTTCAGTAACTCATCAGTCTGCTAGTGAACCTGTGCAGAACTCTTAGGAGAGAGGGAGAATATGGGTGCAAAAGTCTTCCTCACCCCAACCCCTTATCCATCAGAAGTGCAAGAGTTGGCTGACAACTGAGATGAGTTTGCCTCAGTATCTGTCCATTGCTGTCAGCCCCAGAAGAGTGCAGGTGACCGCATCCTCTTTTTTAGATGAGCCAGTAGCTTCAATATGGATTTCACATCAAAGTGCACTACCCAGGCATTGACATCCTGGCTGAAGCTTGGTGACTCACTGTCTTCAAGGATTTCAGTACACACCTGAACATCAATTTTGCTGGGCTAGCTCTTTACTTCTTCGAAGTAATGGTCTCCCTGCATTGCACATGGCATGAGCACTCCTCTCTGAACAGTCAAGAAATACATCTGGAGAATTTGGTGCATGTTTGACCTCATGCCAGAGGGGTTTTGGCCAGTTCAGTTGCTCAGCTCATTCCCATTTTAGCATGGAAGCTACCTCATGCACATAGCAACATAAGCAGTCAATATAAGGATTTGGTGTGATCTCATTCATTTTGAAAAGACCAGTCGAAAATCTGCTAAACCAGCCTGTAGGTGAAATGAAAGCAACTCCCTAGCATGCAGGGTTTTGTGTCTTGAAAAAAAATTGAATCACAGACAAAAAAAATGAGATGTGCTGATGCTCCAGCCTAAAACTGATTTTATTTCCAGTAAGGGTTTTAACTATGTGAACAAAACCCGCTATCCTCTCAGTCAAAAAAAAATGTCACTTCATTCCAAGGAGCTTGAAGGGAGAGTGCAGGAGAGCTGTTAAAATTAGTGTGCAATCTTGTTAGCCTGTACCATTTCCCCCCCGTAGGCACTTGCTTGATTTGATTGTAACAGTGAAGATACAGTGCAGTTTCAATAGACAGACCAGCCCTGGATTATCTGAGCTCACCAAAGCTCTCCCCTGTGGATCAGACCCCTCTTGGTATGGTTTCCATGAAGCAAATAAGGCATCAGAAGTGCCTTTATTGACAGTTGTTGCTACGTGTCGGGAACCTGCCAAGATTAATATCCAAAACATTCCCCTCCCCGCCTCCTCCTTTCAAAAAGTAACCAACATAAAAATGTTATTCAATTACTATTCAGTCAGAAATCTCATGCTGTCAGAAGTTGTTACTAAGCCGACAGTGGTTATTAATGATGTACCAAGTTGCATGCTTCAGCATATCTTTGGAAATTATACAGATGTGTTTATTTGCAGATGACTGGTTAATTTTGCTTTGAATCTGTAAGTAATCTGCAGACAATATATGTAGCAAGTAGCTAGGTATAATTTATTCATTGTTTGTTTAATTATTCTGTTTTTCTTTATTCCATGTTGTCAGGTTTTCAGCTGCTGTTAGTAATAAAAGCAAACTGAAGCCCATGCAGCTGAAGATACAATTTCTTTAGCATGTTTCAAATGGGCAGAGGATTCATCTTTTCCTGGAATTAATTGGTTTACTACAACTACTGCCTAATGCAATTCTATGGAATAAGTTAAAACCCTATAAAAATGTTAAGCACTCCTGTGAGGAAAGCACATTCAAGTCATTTGCAGTATCCATGTAGAGTTATCTCAGTCTGCCATGGAGAAAAAATATCATTTCTAGAAATTTGTCGTCATTTCAAACAATAAACAGAAAGAATATCAGTTAAAACTGCTGAAGAAAATCAACAGTGTCATTTGACACCTCAGAGTTAGAGACGATGAATTAAAACTTCAACGTTTCTATTTCTCCATATATTGTAGACTGGCAACAGTTAATCTCCTAACTAAACATACGCAAAAAGTCCCAGTTAGTTTACCAGCACAGACAGGATTCCTTTTTGACCAAGTGCTGTTTTGCATGTTGTTACCTGGAAAACCTTTTCTTTACAATGGGATCTTTCTCCATTTTTTCCCAAGTCACACATTTCTCATACAGCTATTTGCACCATAAATTTGGAGGCTCAAACTTTCTCAGGAATGTAGAGTTATTCTGGGACTGTCCCTTGGTCTGCTCTTCTGACAGTCTCACTTCAAATGAGTTATTATTTGCTGCCTGACCACTTTCCTATCCCAGGTGAAGTTGCAAATTCCTGCAGGACAAATTTTGATGGATTCTGATATTAAAGCTGTGCCAAACAAGCAGAGGCATGTGTTGTCCTCACCCTATGAGTCTCCTCTTAAGAGAAAAGTGTAAAGCTTTGGGATAAGCCTCTTTAAAAAAAAAAAAAAATTACAAAAAAAGCTGTATGTTTTTTTTTTCCCAATAAAGTTTGCACTCTGTCT
This sequence comes from Tetrax tetrax, assembly GCA_009806455.1. Lineage (NCBI taxonomy): Eukaryota > Metazoa > Chordata > Aves > Otidiformes > Otididae > Tetrax > Tetrax tetrax. The sequence goes on from WHYT01016730.1 coordinate 285,152, forward strand.
CTGCAGAGGTACGATTTCTCCAACTGTTTACCACTCTAATTTGAACTGAATTTATTTTGTAGCTATCCCTTGAACAACAGTGATCTGCATCAGTTCAACATTGAGGAGAATGGTGGAGCACCATATACCACAAAAATGCCTGCAAGGCACCACCACCACCACCGTCATCACCACCACCACGCAAATTACGGCGCACTTGCTCCCGACAGCAAAGACATTGTTTCTGCAGTTCCAAACCCAAACAGTAAGTCCACAGCAGTGAATGTCATTTCAGTAATCGTGCTGCTTTCAAATTTGTCTCGCAAGCGGGCAAAGGAAAGGAAAACAACATGCATTTCAGTTTTTCTCCTTGAAGAATATGCTTCCTGTTATTATTTGCTAGCTTTGTACTATGTGCAAATGAGACAAGATTTGCAATTTCCTGGCTTTGCTATGAGGTTGTGGGATTTGGTGTTAGATTGGTGTTCCATAGCTGAACAAATACTCTATTAGTCACAGCTACTGAGTCTCTAGCCACTTGGCACTGGCTATTTTTTCATTGTTACTATTCGTATAGTTTCACAAACCTCTCCCCGTCTCTGCCCAGCTGGCCTTCAGCCCTCATTGTTTGGATCTGACTCTTGCTATCATGTCTGGGCACAAACAGTAGAGATTTTAGAGCACTGGACAAACAGCATCTTGCTCTTAGTTTAGGTAATGAGCACAATTCCTGCTCAGCCTCAGCTACCACAACTGGAGTATGCTTGCTTACTCAGTGGAGAAATTCTTGGCATGTAGAAAGCAAAGAGGAGAGAAGCCTATCTGTTCCTCATGGAACCTTGGGGAGTTTGGGTGTAAGTCTGGCCAAATGTTTGTAGGTTTACATGGGAACCGGAAGAGAAACATCCCTGCCATTGAGCAATCCTACTTCTTGCTCTCCAAATTTATAATCTCTGCACACTGCGGTGCGTGAGATGCTGAAGCTGTGTAAGGATGTCAGAAGATGGGGAAAACAAGGTATGATCTGTTATTTTCCTTGCCTCAAGGGGATGATAAGTTCTTAATTTGCCCAGTTCTTGCCTTTGAAATTGTAAATCACCCTGAGATAGGCATCCATTATGGAAAATTTATGGCTGGGCAGTTAATATGACAACTTTCAAATTCCTGAAACCAGGACCTTGTAATGGATGGTGCTGGGTGGCCTTGACTGGCCTCAACAGTAAGGCACAGGCATCTACTTGCGCAGGCACTTTAATCAGACTTTATTTCAGAAACTCAGAAACATTTTATTTAATTTTCTTTCCCAAGAAGAAGGAGATAACAGTTTTTAGGAGAGAAGCTCAAGAAGAAAGAAAATGCAAGGCATGGTAGATGTTCAAGGAAGGAATCCTAAGCAGCAATATGAATTGCTTGCTGGGGCTTTAAGTGCAGCTATTCCCTTAGGAGCAACCTCCTTGAGACATGCTGTCTTTCATCCATGGTATGCTCCGCGCTTGTGTACTTTCGTGCTGCCAAGCGTGTAGACTGCCATGCCGCACCACCAGCACAACCTCCCCATGCCTGCTGCTGCCACAGAGGCCTGGGGTGGGCTGCTGGGCACTCCTACACCACCGATGGGTACCCACACCTCAGCCATGGTCTGTGGGGACCGGTGCTGGCTGGGACCGTGGCACAGACCACCCCGTTGGGTGACTGCTGGGTGGCTCGCCCTGACTGCACACCCACTGGACATCAATCGGCCGGTCACCAGGCTGCCATGAGCGGCAGCTGAGCGCTGGCGGTGGAGGGACGCTGGGGAGGCTGAGCTGGAAAGCCTCGCCCGGGCTGTCAGCCTAGTGCAGCAGGAGGCAGTGACCTTTCTGGGGGGTGTGCCAGCCCGTATTTTTCTTTCCTAAATTAGAGTTGAAGCATGCCAGGAAATTCAGTCAAAGCCAGCTATGCTGCTGCTGAGCATCCCGGCCCTGAGGGCACTGCAGGCCCTCCTGCCTCTCTCCTCCTCCTGGGGGCTTCCCCTGTCCCCATGTCAGCCCACCACAGCCTCAGCCCCTGCCCCAGCAATGCCATAGCAGGGCCTGTCTCCAGCTCCCCACAGCCCTGCCACGGGCCCCGCCAAGCCAGGCCCATCTGTAAAGCAGAAGGTGACTAAAGAAACAACGATATACAACAAAATACACAGCACAGGGTGTTTATTCCAGCTCTGTGTCTCCTCTTAGGCTCCACTGCCCTCCCTCTCCTCCTTGTTGGTGAAATAAGCTTAGAAAATCATAAGGGCAAATATCAGGAGTAGCTCTGTTTGTGTGCAGTAAGTGTTCCTGTGAGATTAATGTGGGACTCAGGAGGCTGTGTCCCCCCCAGGGATGGGGAGAGCGAGCTCTCTCCCCAAAACCCCACACCACTTGTGGGGCGCAGCCTCCCCGTCTGTCTGGCAGCTGCGATGCTCTGAAGGGGACTGTGACAGCCAAGATGTTCACATAGCACTGATACCTGGAGATAGATGTAGCCGCCTTTTCATTTTGTCTGCTTGTGGCTGGTTCATGCTAGCTATTTGATTAGACAAAACGGAATCGGTGCTGGTGCCTGACATGGCCCAATGCCAGTAGCCAAATGCCAATTCCCCGTTTCTCCAAGGGAGCAGAAAGGGACAAGGGCACATCCGAGGGAAGGCTGTGGTGCCAGCTGAGCTGCTGTTCAGGCGGCTGTGCATGCTGTGCTCTGGCGTCCCTTAACCATCACTGATCCTCTGAGGAGACCTGTACCCATGCACCCCAGCCGGAGCTGCAAAGCTGATTTCCCTGGAGAGGCCAGTCCGCAGCTAGACCTGGCGTGTTTACACCGTTAGAGCGGTGGCGGTATGAATAGGACCATTTCCCTTAAAATAGAGTGAAAGTTACTCATGGTCTGGGTGCAGCTTTCAAGGATGGTGCTCCGTGGGTTTGGTTTGGTTTGGTTTGGTTTCAGTGCGTACTTTTAAACACTGCTCAGGCTGCTTCACTTAAGAAAGCCATCTTGCAGGCTGCCTGTGGAACAGGCTTGTAGTTTATGTGCTGAAGCGGTTAGGAGCACGCTGGCACCCAGTTGGTTATCTAGGACGGCACATAGGGCAGAGTGTATGGGACAAGAAAAAAAAATCAGGCAGAGAGGAGACATTATCAGGGGTTTGCAACAGGAACCTGAGGATGCGGAGGACTCATCTCTGGCTCCAGACTGTGTGGAAAGGCCACTCACTACTGGGAAAGTGTTTCTAGGAAGTAGGTGGGCACTCACGGGGAAGAACGTGCTTGTGACCAAAATATCTCAAGTGGAAATGCCTGGAGAGTCAAAAGGTCTCATAAAAGGAACATGCTGTCCTAGTGGAAGCTTTCCCATGAGGCTGACAGAGGTGAGGCTGTGCACACTAGTACTTCAGTTTAGCTACCTTTTGGTTTTCCAAGGAACCATGGGCATTTTGTGACTTATTCCGGTTTCTATGGGCTAGACTAATCTCTGAGCTCTGAGGTAGTTTTAAATTCATCTGAAGTGGAACACGGAGTGACCTACTGATATATACCCAGCATCAGGTCGAGAGAGAGTCTACCTTTCCTCTATGTACACCTATTCCGATAAATGTCAAAATTCCAGTGCATTTCTCAGGACATGGGCAAGAGAGAAGGAAATGACAGTACACCCAGCCAAGTTTCCCTTTAAATACCGGTACATGTTTCTCAGCAAACACACAGCCTGGGATTTTGTTACAGAAAACAAACCAGGGCCAGACCTGCCTGATTTTTCACATTCCAAGTAATTTGTCTACTTCAATTACTGGAAGAAGTGAAATCGAGTGAAACAAATCTGACGTGTGCATTTATGAAGGCAGTTCAGCAGAAGATGTTGTTTTCCTGCATTCAGTCTGATTATTGTATTTGCGATGCTGGCCTTTACCTCAAAGCTAATGTACACAGACCGTATCTCTTTGTGCAGCAGATCTTCCCCAATGTATTTGCAGAATCCCAGTCCCGGGGACCACTGTTTCCAAGACCAGTTAGCCTTACAGCGCCAGCACCGCCGCACAGAGAGAGTGAGCTGCTTGCTAAGCCTAATGGGCATGGCAACATCGTGCTTGGATTACCAGGTGCACGTGAGCAGACCCACTGGCAGCAGCTGGGGCTGTTACCAAAAGCAGATGCCAACAAGCATGCAATGTAGCTCACAGAGTTTTTATGACAGAAAATGATGAACGAGAAGAGGGGGCCCAGCTTGCCACTTGAACTCTGGGCTGAGCTTGCAGGTTATCACTTAAAAAAAAAGACATCCTTTACGTCTGAACTGCTCACTACAAAAGTCCTTGTGTAACCCTGAGCAGAGAATGGTGTAATACGACTGAGTTTCAGGCTGAAAACAGTGCTTTGAAAAACTACAATGCTGCCAGATCCTTTCTAGAAATGAAAGCCTGTTTTTGCCAAGACTTAATGCTGACTCAGGAAACGTATGCCTTTTGTAGGACTTAAATTTTTTGCCTTTTTAAAAATGTGTTTTCATGGTTGAGTTAAAAGGCTAAACTGGCTAGCTGATTTTCCAGACTTCTCCCTTTAAACAAAAAAAAAAAATCTTAAAAGTCAGTTTTAATTCATAGCAAACTTGAATAATTTAAATAAGGCACTTTTCCCCCTCTAAGTTCTTTCTCAACAGAAAAATAGAATGACTGTGTTTCTTAAAAAAAAACATCCCGTCATCCTGTCTTATCTTACAGCTGTGGTAATTTATTCCTGAGTACCATCAGGCAGTCTCATATCCATTGAAGCACCTGTGATGTGAGAAATGACAAACTGTGGCATCACTAACCTGTGATGTGAAGCCACCAAGGGGAGGTCAATGCTGATATTGTAATTCCTCCTTGGATGTTATTACCTCAGGGTCTGATAATGTTTCACCAATGCCAAAACTAGCTTTTTGTTTATATCCCTATAAGCTGGTTTTAGCAGTTTGTCTCTAGTCAGCAAAGCCCTTAATGTATATTTAAACAGCTGTAGAATTAGATCTTGAGTGAGTAATATTTCTTATATTCTTAGGATAGCTTAAAAACCTGATCCAAACAAAACTGCAGTCAATGCAAGATTTTCATTGATTTCAGTAGGCTTTGAATCAGACTCCAGAGATTGCCAGATTGTTCCCAACTGTTATTACCTAGAATCCATGGTAAAAAGGAATACAGAAGGACGCAGGGATTTATTAAATCATCACATGATAAAGCTCATTTTTCTCAGAGTACTTGCAAATATACCTGTTTCTGCCGCACCACCCCTAAGATGTTGGCAGACACCTTTCAAGGCTATCTCAAAAAATATTTTTCCCTGTCTTTCTGTATCAGTGGTTTGCTCAAAAATCTTTGTTGACAAAGCACAGCAAATTCCTGACAACAGTCTTAAGGAGGCTGGCATACAAATAAAGATGTCTGAAAGAAGCCAAAAGCTATACTCTGATCTCTTTACACATCACATGTTATGAGAGTGGCACCTTGGCTGCAGAAATAATCCCTCTGGTGTCAACTGAGTTTTAGAATATGGGGGGGCTAGAGAAGTATCTAGCCCAAAGCTGGCAAAAGCCCTGCTGAAATGAAGGGATGGGGAGGAGGGACGAGGGGGAGGAATTGTTTGCTAAATAGGAAAAGGAAAAATGACCCAACAGGCATAATTATGAAAATTTTAGATGGTCTTCCAGGGAAGATGGTTTGCTGACTGCTGTCTCTTCAAATGTAGCCGAGTGTCTTGCTCTGCAGTTCTTCTGTAGCCTCCCTTCAGATCCTTCAGATTGTGTTTTTCTTTTTTTTCTTTCTTTTGGGCATCTTTTTAGAACTGAGCTCAGGACTTCCCCTTCTTTATGATGAAGCTTCTCATCTGAAGAAAATAGAAACGGAGAGTGTGAAGGTAGTTGGACCATGGCCAGCCCTGCACGTCAGCATGAACAAGGTATAGCGTATCCGTATATACTTTCACACATGTATGCTGGAGAGCCCCTTTGTCACTTCATATTCAAAAGCTGCTGCTTTTTCACCTCCAATTCAAATCAACATTCATTTGCAACTGGCTTGCTTTTTAATCACCTCTCACCATCTCCGATGGGACTAGGGTTTGGTTTTTAGATTTAGCATTTCCTTCAACTTTGCCTTTTAAAATTTCAGAAGCTGCTGCAACAATGTTGTGATGTAGTTTTAGTTTAGTTGTGAAGAGTTAGTCATCTAGGCAGCCCAGAGCTGTAAAAACATAACAACACTTTAAGTGACAAAAAAAAAAAAATAAAAAAATCTTGTTTTTCTACATGAGGAGCCTCTGTTATGCCTTAAAACCCCCTCTGGCATCTGATGTTAGTGGGTGTTTTGTGAGTGAGTTTTTGCAGGGGTGGCAAACAGCCACGTCCCACTGTTTCTACCAGAGATCAGAGGCTACCAATTCAGTGGTCCCTTGTATCCACGCGAGGCAAAATCCACTCTGCCTGTGCTGTGGACTGCCTTGAGCTGAGTCTGGATAGAGCCACAGAGATCTGGACCTCTGGTTTGCAACCGCATCAGTCCTGACCTGAACCCACTGAACCCAGTGAAGTCAATGAGAGCATTGCCACTGGCCTCAGATGAGGTGAGTCTAGGCCCCCAGGGACTATACAAACCTATTGAAAGAATTGTGGTTATTTTCAGAGTTTCTGTCAGTTCAAGAGAGAACTCAATTAAATTACTTTACCCTGGTTTTACAGACAGCCTTTTGTTATTTATATTATTTCAATAAGCATTAGGGAAATTAAAATCAAAAGGAAGGTGGCAAAGTGTATCAAAAATACAAGCACAAAGGGACTATATATAGCATAATCTTTTTTTTTCTGAATGAAAGAATCCAGGAGATGGAAGTCAGGGCTGAAAATCAGTGAGTCAGATGTTTCTAATGAAAAATGAAATTCTGGAATACTTTTTTCCAACATTTTAGTTAAATGGAGTTAATCCATAATGCAGTGATTTTTCCATCATAAAGATTTGTTTGAAGAACGGTGTTCAGGGTGTGTCATGTGGTGGTGGTGTAGTTCGTCTGTGATCATGAGTCAATGACCTATGTCATGACTTTTGGATAGTTCTGAATGAACAGATGAAGGTGGAATATTTTAGACTTTTTCCCAAATGTATTTGGTTATTGGCTGTGAGGAGATGACCTGTTGATTTGGGTGAGGATAAAAAGTTAAATCATAGAATCACAGAATCATAGAATCATAGAATGGTTAGAGTTGGAAGGGACCTTCAAAGGTCATCTAGTCCAACCCCCCTGCAAGAAGCAGGGACATCCCTGACTAGATCAGATTGCTCAGAGCCTCATCCAGCCTGGCCTTGAACGTTTCCAGGGATGGGGCATCCACCACCTCTCTAAGTAGGCAAACTTGAGGTGAAATGGAAAAGAAGTCATCTTCTTCCTGTGACATATCTCAAGTTCTTCTTCTAGAAATACTCTTATCTGGGAATAAATACAATTCTTATAGGCAAAGCTAATTAAGCATTGGCATAATTTGCCAAAGGAAAATTCTCCATCTCATGGATTCGTCCAGTGAATACTCAGATCTTGTGAGAGTTCAGATGCAATTATTGATACTCTGTCTTAACCCCAGCTGAGAATATTCACTTAGGTGCAACATCTAAAACCTGCTTTAAAGCACAACTGTTGAGCTTATTGACAGTGCAGTTTGCTGTATACAACAGGCTGAAGTGAAGAAGTGAGAGGACCCTCTCCATGTTGACCACAGTGCACAAGTAGTCTGACAACCAGTCTGGCCTGTGTTATGCAAAACATCTGAACAGTTGATCTCAGTGCTACCCTTATGATCTCAAAATGAGTAGATTTATGGTCTTTTTTTCTTTCTTTAAATGAAAGCTGAAAACACTTTGGTCCTGTGTTCCACCATGCTGTGCAACTAGTCCCAGTATGGTCCCTGTGACTTCTGCCTAGCAAAACCTGACCTCTGATCCTCTTGTTATTCTTTCTCTTCTGAAAATCCACGGAGGGACAACTCGGCTCTTCCTTAATTAACGGTTTTCTTTGACTTGTCCTGACAGCTCTAGAATCTTGTCTGCAGTCAGACGGATTATTTATTTAAGGACTAATTAACAGAACTCAGTATCACAGCAAGTCAGTGCTTCACAATAAATGCAGCTGCACAGTAAATGCAGCCTGTGTCTGCTGTGGTGAGACTTCCATCAGTCAGAGTGTAGCTGATGAAAAAGTCTTGCAATGAGCACCAGGAGCTGCTAAATGCTTTTGTTTCTGGCAGGAGCTCAGCAGAAGGCAATGCTGGTCGTATGACCTGGCAGTCATAGAGGGTTTGGGTTTAAGAGCTGGGCAGCAATTCTATGAGCAGCAGTTACCATGTGAATGCAAAGGAGGCTAGTCCCTCAAAATTTATTAAAATTGCCATTTTGAGCCATTTCAGTATTGTACATGCTCTTGAAACAGGCACACAGTCACCACTGGAAGGCACCTCAGTGATCAAGCCCTCGTGTTACAGGCTGGGGATTGTGACCAACAAATCATTCTGAAATTCTTTTGACCCCTTGGTTGTGATTTCGTCATCAAGCACCATTTTCTAACCTAGATCCTAGTGAAATGTGTACACAGAGCTCATAAATCTAAACCAAACAAACTGCAGGTCTTTGAGCAAAGCCTGGAGTCACCTCAGCAGACGGCTTCTCCAATGAAAGAGAAGGACATGCTGTAAATGTTGGAATAATCCTGCACTGAAATGCAATGGAGCATCACCTAGCACAAAGGCAACAGGGCAGGTTAGATAGAATTGAATAGCCTTAAACTGTGACAAGCATTTTTTGCTGAGAGTGTGGCCTTTGTTTATGGTAGTTAACAAGCTACTCAGTCCAGCACCACCAGATTTTAATGAGTGGTCAGGGTGTCTAGTTTCTGGCAAAAATTTGAAATGTTAACAGCTCCCCTGCACCACTCCATTGATTTATTTTCTGTTAAGTGCTTTTTATTTGCTAGTTTTGCATCCTCTGAAATATTATGCTTAAACAAAACCAGTGAAGCAGTTATGAAGCTGCTTAATTTGCTCTATTTCTGAAAATAAAGCAATGGTTTCCACATCTATTGCAGAGTCCCAACTTTCACTCCCTCTCTTCCTGTTGCTAATCATTATTTTTACAAGCAAAGTGCTTTGGGGCTGGAATTTGTCAGGCTTAATAATCAACTCATAGGAGAATTAACAAGAAATTGCGTAAATTAGATTCAGCAGTTGATTAATTTGATTGTTCACTAGAGCAAACTTCATCTCATGGGAGTGATGAATAGATGTGTCCAACCTCTTTTCCAGAGCTGTTTGGTACAATGGACGTATCTCTCCACCTATTGAATGACAAAAGTTGGTTTCAACATGCATTTCATGCCCTTTGGTGCTAGTGGACTCCTTAATCTCTGGGAGAGACAAGCCTAACTGTTGTAGCTATGAATGTATTTCTGATTTTTTCTTGCATGCCTTTCCTTAGAAAAATATGTTCTCCCATCCCTCTTTGCTCCACATGTATATGTGTGTGTACATATATAATGTATATAATATACAAAGCCAAGAATGTATTGTTAGCATTTCTGAACTCTTAAGTCTAGTAATTATTAGTCCAGATGTAATTATTACACAAAAAGAAAGAACACTAATACTGTTCAATTGTTTCTACGCCTTTTCCTGGTGTTATGTTCACCCTTCCCCTACACCCCTGACTCCTAAGCTCAGTGATTTCATTCTGTTGGGGGCAGAGGGGGTGTTACAGAGAGTCCTTCAGCGAGAGGGATATGATGGTCGTGTTCATGGTTTCTTCTTTCTCACTCTAGGATCCACTATAGGTCCTTTTGTATGTTTGCAAACACGCTTTTACACCTTGCTTTCTTCATTGATCTGATCACATTACACCCAAATTTACTATATGTGGTGGCTTTTACGTGTATATACGTACTATGTATATACAGATACTATGTCTTTGCTCTCTTCATTGCCCCTAAAATCATTTTTGTCCAACTCAAGGTCTGCATTTCTTTATCTGACCATTGGTGAGTTGTTAATAACTGTTAGGCCTCCAATGGTGGCCGGTGTCCCCTGTGTTTTCACCCCACGCCTACACTCCTTTACACCACGTACTGTGTCTCCACTTCTCAAGACCTCTGTTATCATACATACCAGCTCTATGTTGCTTCATACTACATCTTTGTGTTAAAGTCATAAATATCTCATTCTACAAAGAATAACTGACTGTGTTACTGTTTTCTAGACAAAATTATTGTTGTTACAGCTGAACCTAGTAAGACCGCGCTGCAGGCAGGTCAAGAAAGGTTCAGAGAGAGCGAGCCTGATGAGCCTCAATGGCTTTGCAAACTCTCTTCAAAGGTTATGGTCTTTCACTAGCATGGCAATACCATGTCACAGACTTACCCAGTTATACTACTGACTGCTTGCAAATGATGCCACTTGCAAAAAAGCTAGAGAATTACCTGCCCTGTGCACAACTGCAAACCCTAAAGCTACTACAGTTCCAAAAAAAAATTGTGGTTTAAAAAAAACCCAAAACCTAAAACCAATCCACTTTACCAATGTATCTGAGACTCTTCTGTGTGATACACTGATCAGAAGGTATACCGCAGGAAACATGGCTACCATGATCCAGCAAGGCTGTCATGAAGCTTGGCACCGACAGAGGCAGGATCTAATAATATTGAGCAATAGCATTTTATAAAATAAATTTGATACCAGAAACTAAAGAGGTTTGCTCCAGGGATATAAGCAAGACAAGATTTATTGGGAGTAATATCTTTCCTTAGACCAACTGATAGTTGACCTGTAGAAGATCTTGTGTGTCTGAAGGCTTAATTTTTGTGCTTGCAAACTTTGCCTCAAATGAGAACAACACATAATCATAAAGGTCTTACCATGATGGTGTCTGTTTGTAATTGATGTTAGCTATCACATGGAAAAAAAATCAATAAATCCCCTGGTGAAAAAGGGATGAAAGAGTCTGTGAATTTGCATTTGCATTTGCAGATGTAGTTGAGTCCCAGGAAACCAAAGGGTTTGACCTTACATAGCTAATGTGCATTCAGAACCTATATATCTGTGTTGTCTTCATTAAAATTTTACCTCCCACTAGTAGTGCTAACTAGCAACAAAGAGTAGACCTGCATTCCTAAACAAAATATTCATTATGTTCTTCAGACATCTCCAGCCAAATGCATGTTTTAAACATACTGTTTGTCTAAGAAGAGACTATTGATAAATTTACAGAGGCAAAGGTCATGAATCTTGCTCTTGGTACAAAGTGTGATGTGGAACAAAGCATGAACCTTTAAAAGAAGGGAAAATGGAAATGCTAAGTACAGGAGTGGTATTGCTGTATTTCATGCAACTATTTTTATATTCTGTATGTGTACTTAATATTCAGTTAGCTTTGCAAACCAAAGCCAGTGTCATCATTATCTAACACTATACAAACCTGCCTTCAGCTCTAGTATCAGCAAATGTAATTGAATTTAAAGTAAATGTTTGGGAGGAGAAAAGCAAACCAAAGACTTCAATTATAAAAAGAAAAAAAGGCATCTAGTTTTATGTGTGTATATATCTGAGCTTGTTCAACCCACTTCTATCAAACCCATTTAAAAGCAATTCTCCAGCGCTCTTCTCTGGAAAAATAAAGTTCTGCGTCAATGGTGAAAGTGATGTGACCATATTGCTATTTTTTAGCATGAGCAGAACTGAATATGGAAAATTGGAGTGTATGGAAAATCTTAACAGTTTTTTTTTCCTCATTTCTAAACCTTTTTGAATGAGTTTAGATTGCAATTTTAAGCAAGAAGATTATTTCTTTCAAATGCAAGTTTGACTCTCAGACATTCACTTGAAAGGGGCATCTCAGGTTTTTTGGAATTACATAATAAGAAATGATGAAATCAAAAGTTTCATTAACATTATGCCATATCTAGTTTTCTAATTACTTCCACTTATAATGCTCTTAGTTTATAAATGAAAATAAAATTTTAATAACTGCCAACTTGGTGCAACATTTGAATTCCCAGCTGCTATCTTTATGCTTCACTCATCATGGCAAGCAATAAGGATTCTGGAACTGCAATATTTCTTTATAGTACAGCAAAATAAAATGGATTACAGCTTTCATTCTTGCAGCAATAGTGTATAGAAATTCCTAATGCAGGCAAGTTTTAGATCTTTGATTTTCTTATAAACTAGGGAAATGAACTATAGAAGGTACTGTATAGTTTTGCATAGTCCTGAAATGTTGGGTTTTTTTTTCTTTTGCATTCTTGATGACAATTATACTTTAGGAGTTAAATTGGGGAATGAACGGGCTTATATGTAAAGATTAGTGGCATTAAGGAACAATAGAAACTTACATAGATGCTTAGAAGTGCCAATAGTCTGCAGTAAGGTGCTACTTTGTTCTGTGATTTGAGTTCACTTTTAGTCTGGATCTTCAGTGCTATTGCACATATATGTTTATTAATCTCAAGCTAACCAGAGCACAGAATTCAGTAATGATTCCAGATGTGCTGCGCTGTGGCAGAAAAGTCCATCATTGCCAAGGCAGGGTGGCAAAGAAGTGTTCTCCTTTCACATATGTTCAGAAGCTAGAGGCAATCTAGGTCGTGTTGAGCCCTCCTAAGCCCCGTATGGGATTTGTGTGCAGTGGCATTACCACTGGGGCTGGGGGAGGTGGTGGCCTTCAGCTACTGGCTCTGCACCTGGTGAACAGGACGAGGCCAAGCAGCCGATTGCAGCAATGTTTGCTGTTAGCGTCTGATTAGTCACCAAAGGTGCTGCTGCTCCTACTAGGGTGTAAACAAAGCAATTTTTGCTTGCCTGAAGGTTGAAACCCTTATAGTCTGACCCAAACAAGGGATAAGGCAAAACTGAACGCCCAGGAATGGTTTCCAAGAAGGCTGCAACCCCCAGCAGCGGCAGTAGCTTTTTCTTTTCAGTCACATCAGCGAGCATCAGCATTTGGACCTCTCAAGTTATGAGAATCTCAATGAGAGACTTGCACATCAGACCCTGCACTGGGAACAATCTCCATTACATGGAGTCATCTGATCTAATCCTCACTACAGCAGAAGGTTAAGACCTTTTGAGGGTTCCCAGCTAAAGGATAGCCCTGAGGGCTTTTATCTTGCTCTTGGTCAACATGGGCAAATTGGGAAGTGGAGAAAGAAGATAAGGACCAAAAAATATCCATGTCCATCTGAACAAGGCTTTGGAACTTTTCAAGTTATGAAACAAGCTTGTGTCCTAAACAAACATCAGCTGTCTTGATTTAGCTAGTAAAATACAGTTGCTTAATCTTACTTGACTGAAATGATATTTAATTAGTATCCGGTGCTAAAACAAAGGTGGGATTTTTGCACGGCCTTTAGAAATGCCACTGCTTAGTGTGTTGTTCTTTCTTCTGTTAGAAATCAATACACTTAAAAGCTGACAATAACAGCAGCCCTTTTAAGGTGTGTAGTAGTGCACTGTGGCTACCAAGACTATTGGTCAAGGAAAAGTTGTACTTTCTTTACAGTTAATTTTATCCTTTTGATTATCTCCACTTCTCAGCTTCATGAGTATCCCAGAAAAGCCACATATGCCGAATGAATATTTCATGGGGTTTTTTTTCATATGTTTGCCAGAACTACTGTTATATTCAAGACTGAATAGATTACTACAGTTCCATAAGTTGTTCCAGCTAGATGCTGTCACTTTTCATTTTAAGTATTTTCTTTTTCCCTTAGGAGGAAAGTGGGGAGAATGAAAAGTCAAAAAATATCTTCCATTAAAACCAGCAAATGTGTCTAGGCAAATAAACGTGTAAGAATTATTAGAAATTTGCCAGAGAAAAAAATCTCATGATGGGCAATCCTTTAACAGACAGTTGTTCAAAATCATGCCTGGCAGCTATGGCATTTTGGATGCAGAAGTCCAATTTCACTTACACATGAGAAATACCTTGCAGTCTCAATGGAGTTCTGCAGAGGTCTGGCTCTTTCCCTCCCCAGTGTTTGCAGAACAGTTTCCTCTGGCGACATAATTGCATTTGTGATTAGCTCCCCTTGCAGAAAGTGTCCCCCGAATCTTGATGTTCCCTTTTGTCTGTGATTGCTTGCAGACTCGGTGAGATTGTAGCTACTGTCAGCCAGTGGGATGCCATGGGGGAGGGCAGAAGGAAGGATAAAGGAGACAGAATTTGAAATTCAAGTGCTAATCATATGCTCGTTTCAGTGGCTGAAAGTGACTGGTTCTGTCTTGAAATACTTTGCCAGAGGTGGACCTCAGGGATGCGCTGGCACTGATTTACTGGTGCAGTTTGTACCTGTTTTGGCTGAAATCTGAATGACAGCATTACACATCTGTTTTGTCCAGGTGTACACAACCGGTCACTCTTTGCAGTAATGAGTGTGGAAAATAAATGCATAATCTAGGCTGTTACTAGGTTGTGATTCAGGTCTCATTTCCAGGAGGAATAGGAAAGTTTGCAATGGCTGTTATGCCATTGCCAAACTCTTCTTTAAAAATATACAAGATGTTACAGTTTCATTGCTCAAGAGTTTGTGTTTACAATCCTGGTCTCATTCATACCCTGTTTGTTTGTACATTAGTATTACATTGCCCTTTTTTTCCTCTCTTTTTTTTTTCTTTTCTGCATGGGAAGTTTATTCATGCTGGCAGTTCTGCTAGATGTAGTTTGTTCAAGGCACAAAACCTTTAGGTTGTGTTTGAACAGGTCACTAAACGAGCTGTCCTGAGCCTTTAGATTTCTGATCCAGATCACTGCGTAGGTAAGGAGTTGACATGAAGTGGAAACACCAGCAGCAATGTTTAAATTCCCTGAATTTTTCTTTTCTTTCTGATGAAGGAGATTTTGCTTGGCTTGCAATTACATGGAGATCCCTTCAAATCCCTCTGGTTAAATTTGCAAAGCCCCTTTACATTCTTAGCATGGTGTAAGAAACCAAGGTTCTTTATAGTTGAGCATTGTGAATCTTTCCCTCTTCTGCCTACTGTGGGATATTTTAAGACAATGTTTTGCTTCCTCAGTGCGATCACAGGTTTGGACAACCACTCTGGAACCTGACTGGGCTTTTTCCGTGTTTCTTCACTCCACATCAGTTTCTTGCTTCTATTACTCAGGATTCCCTGAGGCTTTTCTTATCTTGAAAATAGTATCAAGTCATTAAATATTTTGAAAACTTTCTATTGTAAGATGTATCTATCACAGTATGAACATGGAAGTTTTATCCAGTATTGCTGAATCAAGTTGTTACAAGTAAAAATTTGCTGTTTGACCGTTTTGTTAACTTACCATTCTAATGTATGTCACTGTGCTTGTCTTTTATATTAAATATAGGGTGAAGACAAGAAAGTCCCTGAAAAGACTCTTCATGCCCCTGTGTCACCTTCGTCTGTACCTGATCATATGAAATGCAACATCCTTAAAGCTCAAGTGGAAGCTGCTTTTAGAGTAGGTGCCCAGGTAATCTGTGTTTAATATTTTACCTTTCTAGTTTTGGCATATCTTATACCAGTTTTCCAAAATCACGTCATTCCTGAGGAAGCACCTTATTTTATCTGAAGTATTCAGATTGACTTAGCTTTCTCTTGCTTCTCTACAGTTTCTTCAAGTAGCTCAGAATGACTGATGTGATGAAAGTATGAAATTTGTCCTAACTGACATGATTAATACAACTGAGAAAATAGGAGAGAAGGCCCCAGGAAATCTCCATGTTTTAATTTTGTCACTGTAGCTTTTACTTACTTTCTAGCTGAGAACCAATTACCTCTGCAGTTTTCTGAGGTTACCAACCACGCATGGAAACTGTGCTTAAGGGTGTTCTAAAGATAATATCTATGCATCCAGATGCAACCTTTATTTTAAGGGATTAACTTTAGATGTCTGAATGTGAAATGTTAGCTAGACTATTGTTTTCTTACTTGTTGATGTGCTTTTAACTAAATTATAAGCAGCTATTTTCACTACTTGGTCAGTATTTACATCAGATATACATCCTGTTTCAAAAGCACCATAAGTCTGGTAATGATGTCATGCAACTGAAAACTGCTGCTAGATGGCATTTCTGTGAAAAGTTAATTTCCTAATCAGAGGTAAATCTAAGTGAAACTTAAAATATGTGATTTTTTTTCAAGTGTCATTTGTGGACAAATGATAGTGCTATTGGTGCCAAAAATAAAGGCAAATAGAATACTTTAGTAGAGGCAGAAAGATTGGTATGACTCTTATTCCAAATTCCTGTGGTATCCTTGTGCATACTGGTCTCTTTGAACACAAATTATGTTGGTGTTTCCATAGCTTTGTTTCTTTTCACAATAACATATCAGGTCAACTTGCCCTGCAAATGACTTTGTTAACAGTCATTTTTGTGTATTTGTTGTTCCCTGGCAGACCTTTCATCTGAGAGCTAGATTACATCTGGTCTAGCTAGACCTAAGGAAGTATCAAAATTTGGTTATTCTGACTGCCCTAGATTTCAAGAACAGAAACCATAAATCTGACAGCTTGTAGGGGAAGGAGGTTGGGGTTTTTTTCTTTTAGTTCTTGCTTAAAGCAGTTCTCACCTCTCTGAATTCGGAATAGTATCAACTGTGTTTTATGCAGCATGTTTCTTGTTTGATTGCCCTTGGGTTTGCCCTCTGTTTTTCCTGTGTGTCTTTTCTACAGGATGTCATGGTATATTTCTCACGTTTGTGTTTTCTCCTGAATGTGCCTATTGGTCATATTTGACTAGATAGTTAAAGACTGGAAGCAGTGTATGCTGCTGCATTCAGATACAGCATTATTAAGGCAAGACTGGAAATGTGCTTAACATATGCATCTCTCAATTCACCTGACCTGCCTTAATTTTTCGCCCTGAGGCTTTCCAAGGGAGAACATCCTGGGTTGCTTTTTCATGCATGCCATAGCTATATTCTTTAGCTCCTGCTATGTTGGTAAATAAGTTTCAGAGCAAGCTGAGAATTCCCTTTTTCCTTCTTACCTGTGATGTTTTGCACAAGGTTTTAGCAATCAGATTGGATTAAGTAGGTGTCTGTAGGCTTGACCTCAATGAGAAAAGTCTTATGATTTCAGGGGAAAGGAGGTGAAAGAAGACTGCTGCAGAATAGCATGTATTGTGGAAAAATAATGGCATATGGTTCAGTTTGAAATCCCTGAAGCTCTCAGTGCTAACAAAGTATGGCTTTCAGAGTTATAGACAGTAAATTAGGATGTCATCTTAATCTTGGAAATCCTCATTCAGCTCCCTGCTTAGCCACAAAATTGCCTGTGCAACTAGAGATGAGTTCTTCTGCCCTTGGGCTCCCCTCCTGTCAAGTATGAAAGATTGCCATTCTTACATATGTTGCAAAAATAAGTAGGCAGAGAGCAGGCGATCGTCAGCCGTTACAGTAAGAAGCTGTGGCCGCACAAGCACTGGGAAGGGTAGGCAAAAGATTCATGGTGAAGGAATGAGTAGAAACACACCATCTATCACCTAGAAAACGGGAGAAGGGAAGAGGGCTACAGGAGGCCCCGATAAACCACCGTAACAGAATGCCATAAAATCATCCAGTTATCTTCTCTGTTCCCTCCCCATCCAAATAACTAGCTGAATACCAGTAGCTAAGCCATTTCCAGTGGCAGTTCAGTCATATTCTGGGAAAAGTGACCCAGGATGACATTACACTGCTCAAACACTTACAGCATCCTTTTGAGGGAGCATATAAGAAATAATTTCGTCATGGAAGACAATCATTTAACTCCATGTGTTTCCCGAGGGCTGTGATTCTGCCCCTCTTTGACTCCATCTGACATATCCTGCTGTCCAGTACATCTGGAGGACTAACTGCATTATCCTCTGCCCAATTCTATCTTTTGACTCCACTTCTATATTAAATCTCTGAGAAGTCCTGCCTTCTGGCTTTATTCTTAAAGCTCCAATTTCTTATCTCTTGTTTTCTGTATTGTCATATTTCAACTTACAAGCCAGTCAGGGCAAGAAGTATATCTAGATCCTGTAAGGTACAACCTATATTCCTCAAGGTGTAAAGCAAGACAGGCTGATTTTCCTCATGTACACTATAGATCTTCCTTTATTTCATGGTATCACAATAAAGATGAGGATTTGGTACTCTCTGCTTTGTAAAAGAAAGAAGAAAGAACCAAACTCTGTCTTAGGCACACACTATTTGAAATGAAATGTTCATTTAAAGGCCCCAAATATCTATGGTCTAACGTAATGAAACTTCATGGGGCTACTTCATTATACAGTTAGGTGTAAAAGCATGAGAAAAATATTGGTGCACTGTAGGATCAGATCCAAAATTATCGAACTGTTGTTTGAAATATTTGTAACAGCTCTCTCTTTAAGCAGTAGGAATATTTTCAATACCATATGCTACTAACATCAGGATGACAAGTGACAAGTTTATGAAGGCACCTCCTGCCTGTAGTACAAGAAGAAGCTGTTCCTTGTTAATTCTGAGAACGGAGTGAATGTTTGCAAGTGGAAAATATAAACTGGGACAGGAAATTTTCTGTAGTTTTCTTTCTTTATGGCAGCTAGACACCAACACGAGGGAGAAACCTAGAAATGAATTATTCCAATGCTTACAATTTCAAAAATAAAAAACCAGGGGAAATTAGTCAATAGATTTGAAAACATATTCTGGGAGATGGTCTCTGCACTGCTTCATTTCAGAATTATGCTGAAGAGCTGTTTATCACATTCCTAGAGGGCAATGCACCATCTCCCATGGCGATAGCCCTGACTTACAGACCAAAAATTTGTAAGTTTATGGTGCCGATCACTGAACCGCGCCTGTGGTTTAGAGTTATAGAGCAGCAGGAAACTGACATGAGTGAGTTTGTTTATTTGGTGAAGATGGAAGTATTTATGTGCCATTCTGCTAGCTGGAGAATCAAACTGCAGTGTGCACGAGGATGCTGGAAGCTGAACTTGGGAGTGCAGTGCCGCAGACACCACAGGTGAGAAACGTGAGGAACCCACACAGGGCTGTGGGAACCTGGGGTTTGCACAGGGCATGCCATACAGTATCTTTAGATCTAGAGCTAGAGTAGTGTTTCACAACACACCTTTCAAACTGTGCCACAGGTGTCTGCCACCTTCTAGCTGCCAGACTGCATATCACAGCTCCCACACAATTAAGCTCCAGGGGAGCACTAAATACTGTGAAGCAACTGACATCTTTTCTTCCTTTTTCTGCATTTATTCCAGACTCTTCATTTGAGAAGGAGCGGGTATAAAGCAGCAATGAGGAGCTGCCAGAATACAAAAGACCAGCTCTCCCTGGCATTTGAAACCTCTTTGCAGCTTGCATGAGTCAGTGCTGATATGCTGTGATTGATCAGACGATTTGTTAGTATCACAAAGAGTCGCTTTTGCCAAACTGTTCATGGCCCAGCTGATGGGGGAAAGATAGTAGCAGGTTTCAGTTGCTATTTATATACACTTTGGCTTCAGGCAAATCCTAATTATCCTTAGAATTAAGCACAGGCTACTGAGCAAACGTACAGCTATCGCAGCAGGGCTTTTTCTTTTGGCAGGTAGGGTGTGTTGTGTTCTACTAGTTTGTTTTCTACAAGCAGTGTTTATATTCTTCAGCTGTTACCCAAGCTTTCCTAAATCTTTGGGTTGATGTAAGTCTAGCAGGTTAGCTCAAGGAAGGAAGTGAGATCCTATTTCTCATGGATATCTACTCATATCTACTGTAGCTGATTTTTGCATTGTTCCATCTGTCTGCTGACAAGGGAAGGCCAAGCCCATTTTTAAGGTACACTTTTGCAGGATAGTTTATGGAAGACAAGTAGAGGTGACATTACCACCCAACTGTTCCTCACTGAGCATTCTGAGTTGTTCATTAAGAAGAAAGTGGTGGGAAAAGGTCGTTTGGAAATGTGGAGTTATTTACAAAGAGCTTACAAAATCCCATTCACTTCTGCTTTATCAGCCCCAAGGGAAACTCTTGGCTGACACGGGGTATCTTCGATCAGCCAAGTTTGGGTTCCTGAGCAATTGATTCCCCTGCCTTGATTGTCAGTAGACAAAGGGACATTTATGCAGAACAAAGGGATGTTCAGTCCTCTAGCCCCTTTCGCACACTACCTTTCTTCACAAGCTTATACACATGTAAATTTTTAGGCCAGAGTCGATAGCCATCTCTCTGTTTTCCCTCATCCTAGAAACAGGTACAGACCAATGATCATGTATGCAAGTATGTAATTAAGTGCTGGTTGCTTGTGCTGTCTAGAGCTGCCTGGAGGAAAGGACTGGACTGTGGTACAGAAAATGTCTTGGGACACACACAGGTACAGGTGTCATCGTGCAGCCTGTGCTCTCTACATAGATGCAAGCCATGGCTGCAAATGTAAATGAGACTGGGATTTATGCATTATTTATGGTAGAATGGGTGCATAAGTGAGGTGACTCACAGTGCTAGTCTTTCTTAGCTACATTTTTAATGATTCTTCACCTTTTTCATTGTGCTGTCTCCTTTAAGGAAAGATTCAAGTGTAAGGACTTGTCAACTTCAACTTCCGTGAGCTTTTGCCATGTATTTCTAGAAAAAAATTCACTGTCTTTATGTGAGCTGGGTCTTTGGAGCTTTATTCACTTAAGGGGATAGAGATTCAAACCCTAATCATGTCATGAATGAAAACAGCAGGTGAGGGGAAGACGCTTCAGGATTTATAATCTTATGCAATCTTTTTATAATAGGACTTAAACAAATCCTTCTGGATCCCCAAAGTCTTAGTTTTCACTAGATGTTGACTTAAGTACCTTGACAGGATCAGCTTTTCCAATATTTGAACCTCTTTCCATCATGAATTAGATGCTGTTTGCTTCCCTCTCCTCCTTTCCTCCCTCCCTCTACCCGTCGTTATTCACAGCACAGAGCTACTGCACAATTTGACAGTCTTCGCACAGAGATCAGAACTGGAATTACGTGAGTATAACAGGTCACAGCTGAGGTGTGCAGACTGTGGGGGAAGTTTGCACAGCTCCTTATGTACATGATGCTTTGCTAAAGCTGTTGCTGTTAGTCACCCACTTGGATGAGCAATAAATTCACTGGCAAATTTCAGGCTAAGTAAAAAGAAGCAACTGCACTGGGACTTTCAACTCGAGCAGCAGTGAGCACGACATCACATCAGTTATAATTGCTCACAACAATGGAATTTAAAAATGGCTCTGTTTCAAATCCTTTGTGTTCAGTCGCTACAGAGAAACAGGTTTGCTCAGCTTTAAAAGCGAGGCTACAGGAAATGAAGGGTGTCAGGACAGAAAAATACAAAATTTTGAATGTGTGTGGGCCAGAATGATCAATATATGATACATGGCAGCTCATGAGAAGTGTGTCAGCAACGATACCTCAGAATCAGGGAAGGAGCTTAGGAAATGGTGTGGCAGCCTTGCTGAGGTACAGAAGGGGAGAGAGGATTTATATAAACAGAAGGTGGGGAAAGGGAAATCTTTGATTTATTCCCTGGGATACTGGAGGCAAACATGGCAGTGGTGTCACAAGACTGTGACAACACATTGTGGCTATGTCAGCTATGTCTCCTAGCTGGTATGTCGATAAGTACTGGTACATAATGAGACAAGTACTGTTAATTGCGGTGATGTGTAGGAGCCCCGCCATAGCCCAGCAGGCACGTAGTGCCAGGCCTTGTTCGGAGGGAGAAAAACAGAGTAGTCTGTTCCCAAAAGACCTAACTGTGATGCTTTTCTGCCTGAAAGGCTATGTTTGATATATTAAATCATCAAGGTAGGTTTACCTTGGCAAGATGTTTTTCCCAATGATGTGTTGCTTAGCCTGCATTATCTAACGACAACAGCCAACAATTAACGTAGCTGACAAATGACAAAAATATTTATGAACAGCTGGAAAAAAATTGTATGCTTCAGGCCTCCTTAGCCTCATTACAGAGCCAGAAAGAGACAAGATAGAGAAGTATTTCCAGGCCACTGCAGTGAGAGCCATTACTTCCTTACCTTTGAAGATTTCCAAACATGTGAAAGCTGTGTTGCTCCCGCTTCCTTTCTGTAACTAGGAACTTTGTGAAATTGCTAAATAAGAGACATCACATGTTTCATATGCGCCTTCCAGACCCTTGGCTTTTTCAGATGACAACCTGTCATCCCCCCTTGGCTGCAGTGATCAGATTCTTCAGGCAGTCTTTTTTGCTGGCTCAAGATATTCCTATTGTGGATAAGATGGGGTGAGAACCACAGTGATGCCTCTTTTAGTGGATGAGAAGCACGGAGAGCACTAGCTCCCCAAGGTGCTCGCTTCGGATTTGAAGAACACAGCCTGCCTTGCCCAGTCCCCTGCTGGAGGCTCACCAGCCCACAGTCCCAGCCAGAATTAGTCTATATGCAGAAGCTCAGAAGGCTGCACCCAAAGTTTTGTCTTTCTTGTGTTCTCCCACTTTGTATGTGCCCAGTGCAACCAGTTCCCATTTCAAGGTCCTGTTCCCCATCCTCCTCAGGCTAACTCTTCCTTCAGAAGAAAATAGAAGGAGCTGCTGTTCACTAGGCAAATCCAGCCACTGGAGCTTATGAATTCATACATGGAGTTGCTCCCACAGGCCAGAGAGCATTCCCACTCCTGCTGGAAAGCTCAGCAGGGTCTGAAGGTACATCCGTTCCTTTCTGTAAGAATCCAAAGGAACTGGCTACCAGCACAGCAGTAGTGGGCAAAATTTGGTATTACTTAGATGCTTTCCTCCTCCTTTTATCTTTTGGTGAAACTAGGATTTCTTTGCAATCATCTATGAAGAGAGCCTGTATAGTGGCATTCCTGTCTAGGCATATTTCTTGTCTCTAGTACGATAAAGTAATGCTTTACCTTTGTTTCTAACACTATGTAGAAAGTTAATGGCATATGAAATTGGAACATTAATATTTTTTTCTTTTACTTCGGGCCCAGTGCAGATAAGAAAAGAGAATGGCATTGTGTGGATGGATTATATGAATAGACCTTTAATTTTGTTTGTTTTGTAGTCTGGTAGCCAGAAAAGACAACTTGTTTCTCTTCGGGTAATTAAATGAATCTGCTTCTGTATAAATGAAGTTTCCAGGTCTGCTATGCCCTGAAACCTCTCCCTCTCAGAGCAGCAGCCTCTGGGTGAGGGGAGAATCTGCCTTAGTTAAGGAGGTCTGAGTAGCTCCATGCTGCTGCCTCTATCTTTCTTACACAGCTCAGTGCTTGAGCTTTCTGCGGGTGACAGAGCCTCTGCCCAGCTCTCCATATACATTTCCCCACCAGACACCTCCTGCTTGCTTTGGCTAAGCTCCCTTGCTCTGCTGATGGAGGCATCCTGCTGTGGAAACCCAAATCCTGGCCTCTCAATTTCTGTACATGCTCCCTCTCTCCCTTCAGTTTAGAGTGGGATTGCTTGCTCACTGGTCTGCAGTACTTACCTGTGGGTACAGGAGTCTGTTCTCTAAAGCATGAGTAATAATGGAGAAAATTAATACCAAGATAAGTTCCTCAGGAGGCTAATCGTGCCATTTAGGAATACACCACTTCTTGAGATGCAGGCTTAGCATTCCAATGCAGAGAAGGCAAAAGAGAGTGGTAATGTAGTCACAGAGCTGAGAAGAAACCAAGTGTCAGCTATTAGGGACTAATACAGTGAAGCCCTCTCAACTGCTAATGATGTCTGTGGCTTACAGTGTTTAAGTAGGTGGAATTTTAATAATTTCATTCCTGGTCACAGCCCCTGCATTGCATCCTTGATCTCCATATTCTATTTTCTATTGTTATGTTCAAGTGCATCTTAAAATGCAGCTCAATTAATATGGTGAAATTGGAATAAAGTAGAATTTATGGTTTTAAAAAGTAGCCAATTTGACACATAATAAGCAGCTAGCTTGTCAGGCTTAACAATAAAATGATGTTAAGACGTCAGCGTGGAAGAAGAGACTGTGTATGAAGTTTCTGACAGCTGGATTCATGTTTACAGCTTTTAGAAACCAAACAGCTTTATAAAAAGCATTACAATTTCTGTAGAACAAAGAAATATTATTTCAGCGTTCATCTGTGCCAACAAAGAATGATTTTCAATGCTTTCTCTCAATTCCTTAAAAAAAAATTCTTTCCTTTCAAGAAAGCACTAGATTTTGAATAAACATTATGCTAGACAGAGCTACTATAAGACCAGTAAAAAAAAAGTTTTCTAGAGCTGCGCTAAATTTCTTAAAGTTATGAGTTTATTAAAATTTAAAATTTGCCCTCTTAGCCCTGAAATTATCCATGGTGTGATGCTAGTTCACTGAAAACCTTTAGCTGCAAAACATTTGGTAACTGAGTTACAGTGGTGGTGATGGTTTGATTATGTCCCATTTTTATCTGATTGCTTAATGTTTAGAGCATTTGCCCAGGACTAAGGAAACCTCTGGCTGAGGGAAGTTAAATCCAAATACATAAGAGAGCTATGTTGGGGTGGAGCTTCTCTAGCACCTACTGTTAATCTTCTTCTCCTCTGGGTAAACTAGCTGTAAACTTTCTCTATGTAACCTGCCCCCCCAGGAGACAGACAAACCTGCTGATGCGGTTCAGAGGGTCTCCTCTCTGCTTTCGATGGTTTGGGTATCAATATACAAGTTGCAACAACTCTTAACAGGAAGGGTTACGAGGGACTTAACTCAAAATGGTCCCTAACCCATCACCTCAGCTACTTGCCTGGGCTGGTGTAGGCTCAGGACAGAGTTCACTTTCGCCAGGCTCTCAGTGGTTCCAGTTTAATTGCCCATACAATTAATTATGTGTACAAGCTGGAACAGTCTCTTCCCACCAGGGCTGATGTTCTGGTAAATAATGATGTGGGAAGTGGCAGTGGGCATCTTATTCTCTCCGACAGAATGGGGAAACTGAAACTATCACAACTTGGGCAATTTCCCCAAGCACTGAGCATTCCTACTCAACTCTCATTCTTTAATTTTTCTTATGAGTACCCTCAAATGGAATATGTCAATTTGTGTTGAATGGAAGCCCTCACATCAAATTTACAGTATTTTTACATGCCTGTGAAATCCTTTGATTTGGATTTGAAGGATTTGAAGGAACCTGTCTCATCCCTTTTGAAGAGAATGAGACTGACACATTTAATTCAATTTAATCTGGACCGATGGCCTCAAGCTATTATGGTTCAGATATTGAACACTGAAAAATCAGTCTGTCATAGGCCCGTATCAGTTCCCTTCTGTCCGTTTAGCAGAATGGAAATGTCAGAGCCTGCCAAGTCCATTACTGATTTGGAGTTACTCTTGTGCCTTCAGCCAGTAGTTTCCGTAGAGAGGTGCGGTGTTGCGCTGACACTGGCATTTACACATGGATTGTGGAACCCTGCATCTCAGTTGAAGAGTGTAATCTACCAACACCTGCCCAAATTGGGTGTTTCCTCAGTAATCAATCAATTTTCATGTAAGTCATTTTGCAGTATCAGTATTTTCAACTCTATAGAGAAATGGTATGTGAGAAACAGAACTCTGTAATTTAACAGAGAGCAGCAGTGGGTGAGATTTTCTGTGAATTGCATGAACAGTGTGATTATATGTAGGGGATCCCATTTTTCAAAAAAAAATTTCAAAGACTGAACGAAAAATTGTCACCATTGTTTTGATTAAACGACATAAGTATTGATTCTACTCCAGTTAAAAGAACAATTCAACTAAAATATGTTTGCCAGAGTTGATTTTTATTCTTTCTCCTCAAATGCTTTCTGGAAGAACCATAAATATTAGTGTTTCTTTCTTCTCCTCTGTCCCTATCCAGTCTCTTTCTAACACTGTTGCTCTGCACGTCATACGTTATAGCTCATCACAGTGAATCTGAACTGTAGGAGATGAAAAATAATTACTGTGCCCTATTAAATCTGGGCAGAGTAGACATTCTGAATATGACAGTTTTCTGGAGTGCTTACAGGAATATTTTTTTAATAAACAGATGTATTTTCATAAGTGTACGGATGTTGTACTAAACTTTGGCTCCTTCTTTTAACAGGCTGTGAAAGAAGAGACCTCTTTTGTAAATCCCAGTAAGGCCTCCAGCCTGCAGGACCCTAATGTAAGGTCTGTTGCTTCTTGTCCGTAGGGAAAACATCAAATAAATGCATGACATAGTGAGGCATTTTCCAAACGTTATCTCAGACAGGTGTTTGCTCATCTCTAAGTTGCTATGTAAAATTGACCAAGCAATGACCTGAGGAGAAGGTGTCTGTCAGAAGTTTGCTTATTTTATACACATATATCAGATACAGTTGAAGAATTAGTAAAAGCTCAGCTTTAAAAATCAGACCGAGTGTATATATGTAAACAATTGATAAAAGCTCAAGGTAAAAAATCAGGTCTAGTGGCAAACTTAGAAAAGCTTATACAAAAATAAGTCAGTTTTCATAACTTTTGTATCAGAAGTGTGCTAGGTGTCCAAACTGGAATATCCTTGTGTTTTTCTGATTTGTGCAAGTTTTGGGGTTGTTTTTGTTTTTTTTTTTTTTTCTTTTCCCCAGAAGAAAAGGCACTTGGTATACAGCCTTCAGAAAAATGGCTCATATGCAGGCCATACTGACTACTTTGGATTGTACTTTTATTCTGTTGATAGGGAATAGTAGTATGCCTTTTTTGGGGTGGCCACTTTGAAAAGGCATATCAATTGTAAATGTTGTTTCAATGGCAGAGTATGCTGTCTTTCAGTGGGTGATTAAAGAGGAGGTTGCAACATGCACATCTTTAGCGTCCAAATCTGAGAGAAGAGTTAGATGAAAAAAAAAATACGTATTTAAAGCATGGCAATTACACTGCCTGTTAATCAGCTAATTATGCTAGTGTATATGCTATATATATAATATGTTTATGCATATGTAATATGCATATCTACTAAAGCATTAGTCATCTCACGATTTTATTTCATAACTTTCTGGTGGTAACTTGCAACTGAAAGCAGACATTTAAGCATCTTATAGAAAAGGCTGGATGAGAGAGTAATGAATTATGTTTGATAAATTAAGTCATTCTGAACTCAAAAAGACTTATAGTTGTGAAAATATGTTAACCCTTTTTTTCAAAAGTGTCTCTTTCCTGGAAGTTGATAAATCAGCAATAGTCCTCAAAAAACATTGAATTAAAAAATTGCTTTCTGATCAGACTGGACTAGCAGAGCTCCTACGTTTGCTTAGTGAAAGCAGCTGCCTAGAGAAGAACACTGAGGATGGTTAGTGGTGCTGAGGCAGGAGGAGACATGAGAGGTGATGCTATTGCTTTCCCTAGCAGTTCCCGGCTTGCCTGCAGTACAGCTATGATTCCCAGTTCCCCTCATGTCTCTTATCTTGGAATACCCTGCAGAGCTGTCATGTCTAGCTTGGCAGGCTGTGATTTTCCCATTTGTTTATCCAAGGGGCTGCAAAGTCTACTTAGTATTTATAATCACCCACTTTTCTCCCGTGCCATTACCCATTTTAGACCTCTACAAATTCATCACATATGTTACACAGTGACCTATTTCTTTGTTTAATAGAAATGGGTTTCGTGTATTTTCTTAGCCACAACACCCTTTGTTGGGTTGCTGTCACTTCCAGAAGCAGTTCAGGAGGACCTGGTTTGTAAATCTTTGTGTGATTTGGAATGTGGCTAAAGATCTGTTTTCCTTACTCACCTTTGCTGAACTTATGCATAACATCTGTAGAAAAGCCATTCTATTTCACATTTTGTAATAGATTCTCACCGCCTTCATCATGTTGAGCTCTAAATGAGCTGCGTGCTTTGTGAAGTACTATGCAGAGTGGATAAGGATGGTAACCTGGCTGCAAAGCTAATTTTACTGTTTTCTTTTGCACACATCCAAAAGCAATCGTAAAAGCCACATTGGAGTTCTCAATATGCAACAGTCTGGTGTATATTTGTCTAATATTTATTTTTATCTGATTTCTGTCAAGCATTGTTTCCTCTACAGCCAGTTGTGCTAAATGAAATGGTATTGTTTTATTGCTTTATGTCTGTGTCCTGGAGGTGCAAATACACAAGTAATCAATGCTCAGAGATAGACCAATTTTAGCAGCCTGCATTCAAAACTCAGAGAATAATGCAAAATAAATTCAGTGTCTAACCAATTCTGTTTCTCCTTCAAGTGACTTCCCTTTCTGCAGGGACATATGCACCCTTGTAGACAGCCAGCGTGTGACCTATTTGCCAATATCATCCTCTATAACCTCTATTTTGTGGACTTGGATGGACGTAAATGAGCCTTTGCTCTGCTAGGAATTGCAGCTGAGTAGAGCCAAGGGTTAGTTCATACTGGTCAGACAAGTCACCTGGGAGTTTTTGTCTTTAGTTGAGAAATACACACGTATCCTTTGAGAAAAAGCCCTCCCTGTGGAAAATAATTTTTATTCCTGCAAGTAACTGTGCAGACATTCCTGTAGACAACACCTGCGTGAATGTTTGAGGAATGTCGGTTTCCTGACATATCGTGCCAGTTGAAACCAGCATCTGTCACAGCTATTTAACAATACTCCACTCTTTTAATGTAGGGGATTTGTGGCAGGGAGAGTGACTTCATGCATTTGATTCTTGATGACTGTACAATGCACTAGCAGAATGCTCCATTTTTTCCCAAACCCAAGACATTGGAAAATTTGTTCAGGCTAGCTAGTAAGCAAACATATGCAGTTTTGATTATTAACTGAAGCATGAATTGTTCATACAGATAGGAAAATAGAAGGTGAGGAAGGAGGGCAGTAGTGCTTGTTTGATTAAAGAACAGTGCTCTCTTTGCTACCATTTTGTCTGCTCATCCATTGCCACTCTGAAGATCACACTTCTAATGAATTAACTGCTTGGATATGGCCTGTAATCCCCCTGAGCAATTATTTTAGCATCTGCCACAGCAGACTCAATTTGGCTAACAATTGCTATAGCTTTTTGTAGAATTAGTTCTGGTTCAACTAGTAATTACTCATATGTATGTGTGGTGTAGCCACTTTCGCTACAAGCAGCTCTCCAGTCATTTAGTTGGGCATGGCCTCGGAATAATGTTGTGCTTATGCAAAGTCATCACGTATCAGTCAGTGTATTCACTGACTGTTTTCTGTCTCTGTTGGCAAACTGTGGATCCTTCTGTATCTAAGTTATTTTAAATATGAGGGAAAAACCCACAGCTGAAGACAAAATTGCACTATTTTGTCAGCTTTCAGGAGGGGAAAGCTTGCGAAATTTGCTCTGTCATTTGGTGCACAGGCTGGAAGTGCAAGTTTATCTCCTCATCTTCCTGTTAATAGCTAGCCTGGACACGTCAGACTGAGCTGCAGGAGGATGTGGGACCACGGAAGAGTACAGTCTTCTCTCCACCCTGCTTTTGGAGAGCAGTGCTGTGTCTCTCTAACTTTCTCTCCTCTGGGTAGGATTTTTATTTTTTCCTCCCAGACTATTTCAAGTGCTGGTTCCCACATTCAGTGAGGAAAAGGCTGGTGGCTCAGTAACCCAATACGTGCTGCAGTGTCCTAGCTTACACTCTCCTTATTCCACGGTTAAGACTGATCTAGTGCACTATGAATTGGGACACAGCCGTACATTCCCCTTGCTGACCCTGCTGCTTTACTGATAACCCCTAGCAGAGCAGCAGATCTGGACAGTAGTGGTAGGAGAAGTTGTACGGTTGCCTTATCTGGATCCATCCAGCCTGCACGACAGAGCTGTCAGCTGAACAAAGTCAAATGAGAGCACCTAACAGGAGGAGAATTTCAAAAGCGGGTTAAATGGGAGAGCCAGAAGTTATCTTGATAAGACACAGGAGTCCTACCAAGAAGAGTTTGACGTGTCTTTATTACAGGTCTGTTGTAACAGACTTGAAAGCACACACATTTTCAGCAACACCCAAGTAATATGTACAGAGAAGTGCAGTCCAGCTGTATAGCTAGAGCATAAGCATTTTGGACCAGGCAGAACATAACATTGGTTTATGGAAGAAGAAATACCTGGAAAATTGTGTTATTTATGTTTTTGTTTTATTTTGCCTGTATTAAATCAAGAAGAGATACAGTTAGTTCATAGTTACCACCTTTCATAGTGAGACATGCTCTGTTAAGATATGTAGCAAAAATATGTTTGTGTGAACATTAGTCTAGTTTGGAATTTACAATGCCAGTTATCTTGCAGTGATTTTTAACAGTACTTCTTTTGGGATGTGGGGCCCGAGTCTGCAAGGGAGGTAGTGATCTTGTCAGTTCCTTTTATGACCAACAAGAGGAATTAATCTTCCACTAGAGCTAGAAAAGCCTCTCTAACAGAACATTTTCTTCTTTAGTGTTGTAAGAGGAGGACCTGTCATGGTGCTGAATGGGCCAGAAAGGGATTATGAGGAAGTTACAGAGGTATTTCCCTGTCTGTTGGAAACTTCCTTACACCCAGGTATCTAACTATGTCCAGAAGTGTCAACGGAGAATTGTTCAGGGAGAATTCACTGAACAGATATCTAATTTAATTCAGAATTGAGATTACTGCATGTTCTTATGTATAGTTTTGGCAAGACTCTCATCGTCTGCCTCCAACTGGGATTTTTTTATTTGATTCTTTTAGCCTTGAGAGATCAGGGTCCAGACTGTCTGCTAGAACATTTGTATAATGAAGGAAGTAGAAATTATTGTAGAAAATATAAAAATGAAAATGTAGTCACCCAGTTTGTTATTACCTCTGATCACACTGTCCTCTTGATCAGAGGTCCTGCCTATCTAGTGATCAGGGATGCAGTGGTTTCCCTCCTGCAGCGTACCAAGCGAATGTGAATCACATAGTCACCTCTTCACCTTTTTATAAACCTCACCCATTTCTTAGTAAAGGGATGGGCTGCTAGAAAGATAACCTCTTGAACTTTCCTTCCAGAAATTTTCCACCTAATTGCCAGACCGCTTCATTTGTTAAATGTAATAAATATAGCTAACCACAGAACCCCATCAAGACAATTCCTCTCATTATTCCCCTCCTTATTCATGGCTTTGCCAGACAGAAGCACCATCTGTACATCTTCCACAATGCCTATACACAAACCTTTCCTGAAAACTCTTTGAAGTATCTGTTTTCTCTCTGGCTATGACCACCTGGGTAAGCCTATAATGTGTCTATGTGTGTGCATGCGCACACAGATTCTCACACACAGAATTTGGCTATATTTAACACAAAGGTCTACATATTTCTTATTTTGTTCTCTTCTTCAAATATGGCTGAATGTAATCCCTGGTGTAACTCTGCTGTGCCAGCTTCAGGAATTCCAGTTTGTGAAGAATTAGACCAAATTGGTACAGATGTCAGGAATTGCTGGTTGTTCTCAGGCATAGCCTGTTTGCCAAGCAAAAGTTTCATCTTGGGACAAGTCAGACAGTAGAAATGTTAGCAAAAATGCCTAAAGTTAAAGAAAGTTTGGTAAGCAACTGAAATAAAATTTGTAAGACAGGAATTATCGGGCATTTATTGGATTTGCTGATAATGTACTTTTTTCTTCATGGTCACCTGGAGCCCAGTAAAGTTTAGACATGATACATACCTGATTTGGGTGATCTGGCTGAAGGTCTTCAAGAGCTGGTATATGTAAACACTAACACCTTCTTCATCATTGGCTAAATGTTAGTCTTCATTCTGTGAGTAGCTGTTTACTGTTACACACACAAGAACATCCAGATGTTTAAAAAGTTAGATACCCCCTTTTGAGGTTATGCTTTGAAAAATTGAAATAGTAATCGACATTGTTTCTGAGACATTTTAGTTATTTATTGTAGAATTATAGCGCTGTTGATTGTAAGAGTCTGGAGGTCATCTAGTCCAGCCTCCTGCAGTTCTGAGGCAGGTGCCCAAGTGTCAGTGTAGAGCCCTTTTCAGCTGAAGCTCTCAGGTTGACTGGTCAGTTATTCCTGACTTGTTCCAGTTCTTGTCGCTGTTGCCACTTGCTGTTGTGCATCATGTGGTATATTTATGGACTGCAATATTTATTTTTCTTTATAACTTGCTTTTGTATTGCTGCCAGTTTTGGCATGCTTTACATCCTGCGTGGTTCAGGGTTTGTCTGCAGATTTCTTTCTGTTTAAACCAACTGCTGCATCTCCCTTTGTTGATCCTTGTTATCCAAATTATCTCATCTTTCATAGGATTGCAAATAGAAATATCCTTCTTATGTGGGAGTAGGTATAAGCACCAGCTGGTGTTTTGTGCATTCACTTATTCTAATTTTCTTTGTAAATCTTCCCATCCAAAACCAAATTATGCTATTACATTAAGACTAATTACATTAGGAGCTGCTCAACATGTAATGTAAAATTAAGTGTTATCTCACAGAGCCTGATGATGCTGCACACCAGAAAAGAAGGGTGGAAAATATTAAATCATATCAAGTTATAGAGGGTACAGATGAATCAGGAGAAGTAATCACAGGCACTCTTCTGAATGCCCAATGCAGAGTAAGCTTTGCTCATACAAATTGTCATAATGAGATTCCCCTGCTGTGGCTCATGCATCTGATGTACACTAGGCTTTGAGTTTGACTGCTTTTCAATTAATGAGAATATGTCCTGCACCTTTTATGACCGAAATGATGATACTACTTACATATAACTTTCATGTGTCACCAAGTGAGGAGTGTCACTCAATGTAATGTCTGCATTCTTGTGATTTTCCCTTTCTTTTCTCACCTGCACGGACTATATTAATATTTGAGTTATTATCTCTTGGTATCTGAGCTAACATCCTGCTGAAGTACCTGGTACAGTGTGTATCTCAACCATTTTTTTCAGAGAGCTTTGGCTCTCTGCAGATGCTTTCAGGATAAAATCGTATGAGTGAGGTGCAAAGTGTACAGTTATTTGCCTAATCTGTACACATTTTGGATCTGAAACTAACACCTCAGTATCCATCTTTATATATATACCTCCAGCGAATGTCAGGGTAGCTTTCCAACAGCATATAGGCACGTGCACTGGGAATTTGTTCTAGCTTATCCAACAACATGTACTCTGTGCATTGACATTTTCTATCACTAACATTGACTTAGGATGCTTCAGAATCATAACTCAAGACAACATTTTTTTTAAGAAAAAAAACAACTTTCATTTTTTGCAAGGAAAGCTAGGGTTATGGAGTGGTGGTAGTGTTCTCAGAGAAGTGGAATTTATTGTACAGCTGCTTAACAGCTGCTCAAGGTTTCAAGGCACATGAATTGATTTTTATTTAGAAATTCCAATTGATAGAGATGACTGTGGCCCACAAAGCTCTCTTGGACACTGTATCTAACAGCAGTTCTTACAAAGACTGCAAACTGACACCAGGTCTTCAAGTCTGGGGCCTTATCCATGGGTAGTTTCTAGTTAGGTAGTTTCTAAGCATCACAGAGCTGAATTTTTGGACCAGGCATCCAGTGAGATCTGTAGTAGGAGATGTCCACATTGACATTTGGGAGCTAAGAATAGGCACACCACCTGAATGATTATGGACAGCTTGTTTCCTCAAGTCAAAGACTTCGGTTCCCTAGAAAAATAGACACATATAAAAGAACTTCTAGGCAGGACAGAATTGAAGCTGATCAAAAATTTTGGTTTTGGTTTTACCTGACATGAACTTTGGTGATTCCAAGCAGATTGTGTTTTCTTAGAATCAGAATGGACTTAACTCTATGATGCAGAGTCTGAAATATAACACTTAAATATCTCCTTTTACATGTATTGTGAAATATTCTAGGAAAAAGAAAAACATTGTCTAAATTGACTTGTTCCTAAAAAATATTAATTGCTTTTAAAAAAATGCTTTTTCATTCAGTCTTCATCCTCAAAAATAAAAAACATTCATTCTCCAACAGAAAAATTTCAACCTGCATTTTTAAAACCAAACTGAATAGCTAAATACGCATCAGCCTGGCCTCAATGCAGTGGACAGGTTAATAGGTCTGCTACAACTTTTTCCAGAAACCTCACCCAGTAGTTTCTGCACCAAAGTCATAACTTCAGGCTGAACTCTTGAATAGCCTTTGCATGCCAGTCTACATTAAAGATTGCAGATAGAACACCTAGGTATGTTTTCTTACTTCATTCTGAGTATTACAGAACTCTTTGACCTGTTGCCTGAAGTCAGATGCTGATGAATTGTTTGTAACTGTGTTATTAATCTCCGAACTAGAGAGAAAGGAGCAGTACTCAGACCTTTCAGATGAGGTTAGCTGATGAAATACCCGACTCGAGGTGCATTTCTTTGGCTATGTCCCTTGAACTGCACCCAGGCTCTTTGGAAACCACAGCATTTATAATGGCTGTCCTGGTTGCTCTAAGGAGAGGCAGGATTTGTAGCTCAGTTTGACCTTAGATAGGGGGCTTTGACCTGCAACATTACTCTGAGCTGGAGGAAGAGAACAGTTTCTGTATCTATCTGTTGGACCACAGGAGCATTACATTTTTGTCTAGACAGCAGTTACATTTTCATTACAAGGACAAGTGAGGAGAGGGAATTTTTTCTTGTAAAAGGAACAGAACTCAATTCAGAAGGTTAAGGAAAGCCTGTAAGCTGTTTTGAGGTCAGGCTGCTGCTCTGTAGCAAGGAGCTTTGTTGGACATCTGCAATTTATATACAATCTCAGTTTAAAAAAAATAAAATAAAATAAAAGGAAAAGTCTTTATTCGGAAACTTTGATACTCACAATAGCTTTCAAAAGTCCAAATAACCTTTTGGAGAGCTAACCTATCTTCTGAGAAAAACTACTGTATCAGAGTGAAAAAGCACATATTATTGTTTCTTAGCTTCAGAAGGCAATAACTTCGGAAAAGAAATAAAAGTGTGAAACCCTTAGAGCACAGACTGAGAAAATATTTACTTATTTGTGTGTGATTGCTTAGCTTGTTAGGCTGTCTTTGATGCTCAGGAAAATGCATCTATCAAATATTTTTCCTTTCTTCCTGGCTTTTTCTCCACAAGGTTTCACTACCGTATTCCCACTTAAAGGGAGTTCTGAAGCCAAAAATCAGCCAGTGTTTTACTTTTTTTTTTTCCAAGACTCAGCACCTAAAGACAGGTCAACCTTCCTGCAAATGGCTGTGTCCTTGTAAATTGTGGAGCTTTAGCCTCTACCTCTTGACCTTAGACTGGGAGCATGGAGGGAGAGAGATTGTTCCAGATGGCAAAAAAAGGCATAGACAGAGCCAAAGAGGATAAAACCAGTTAAAGACAAACGCAGAAAGCGAGTTTCCCCAGCAGGCTTTGGTGGTTTTGAAATTCTGAAATGGATCTTCCAGGGAAAGAGAAGTTGTTTTATCCCTTTCGGCTTACTTAGGCGTGCAATCGTTTGCTCCCACATGGCCTACTTGCCACATTTCAAACAAGTACAGAGGTCTGCCCAAAGACACCTTAGCAGGGGACGAGGAAGGCATGTTGGTCTGTGGAAGCCACGGTATGCAAAGGGATGGTGCGGGCAGCAGCATAACGACAGCCCTGCAAGGTGAGTGTCCCCATTATGGCCAGGGTGGCACCCCCCAAGTCCCTCAGCACAAGACCTACATCATAGAATCATAGAATAGTTTGGGTTGGAAGGGACCTTCAAAGGTCATCTAGTCCAACCCCCCTACAAGGAAGCAGGGACCTCCCCAACCAGATCAGGTTGCTCAGAGCCCTGTCCAACTTGGCCTTGAACATTTCCAGGGATGGGGCATCCACCACCTCTCTGGGCAACCTGTTCTAGTGTTCCACCACCCTCATTGTAAAAAAAATTTTTCCTAATATCTAATCTGAAGCTATCTCCCTCTATTTTAAAACCATTACCCCTCGTCCTATTGCAACAGGTCCTACTGAAGAGTTTCTCCCCTGCATGTCTCCAGGGAAGTTTCAGGTTAAATCAGTGGACATCTGTGGCCACTTGAAATGTTCCAGAGTGCATACTTTTTTTTTTTTTTGTGGGCAGTTTTGGTTTCAGCAGCCCTGTTGGCTGCTACTCTGAAAACAAAACAAATGTCTTTGTTTTGAGGGGCCGCGGGGGGGGGAGGGATGGGAGGAGAGGCGGAGGTGTCCCTTTCTAGGAGTTGCTTATGTTTCTGTGTAGGCTTGTGACACGGGCTGACACTGTTTCAGAAGAGCGTACTGGCTGCTGCTCAGGAGTGTGGTGGGGCTCTCAGTGCACAGGCAGTTTCTGAGGACCTGCCACTGTGTGCTGACATTTGTGGCTGTTACTGTCATTCTCACCAAGAAGTGACAGATTTTTGTGTAAGGTGCCAGGTGATTAGGTAATTCTGTCTTGGTTCAGTACCTTAATTTTTATGCTGTGGTGGTTGGATGCTGTTACAAGAAAAAGGTTTCTTATGAATTAATGACATTGAAATGGAACCTTATAAAGGAACTGTAGTACATTGCATGACTGCATGTTTTCTGTTCATTTTTTTTGAAGTCTGAGTCCCACTGATCCTTCAACACTTCAGTTTTATTCATGCTCACATAAGTTACTACATGTAGGACTATGAACTACAAATGGTGATATCTGCACATAATGACTATTTAAATAGCCAAACCAATTGCAAGGTTTTTATTCAATAATCTTATCTTTCTATATGAGATAATACATTCTGGCTGTAGAATTCAAAAGATAACAATAGAAGTTATTCTGCTTTATGATTGCTTCTTTTTCAGGAATATCAATGAGATCATTTTAAGAGTTTGTGTGAGATTAAAAGCCTCCCATTTTAAAAATACAGATCAGGCTCTGAGTTGATCAAGCTGAGCACTTCTTGCACCTGGTTGCTGAAGTGAGAGCAGCAACAGCTTTGAGCATGTTCAGACTGAGGAAGAGTGCTTGGAGATGAAACGGGAGCTGTCATGGATTTTTAGGCTGGCGGGGAAAGAGCACTAACCTAGCAAGGTTTTAATGAGAGCAAAAATCCAGCTCTGCAGTTGCTAGGACTAGTCTAACATTTCATGTCATGCTTACAGTAGACTTGATTCAGTCAGCCTCTTTGGGTAGAGGCATTGCCACTGCTCCTTTTCATTCAGAGGTAGCTTCAATTTATACCCTATATAACCTTCAGCTTCTCGAAATGTGCGATTAAACAGTGCTTGTGTTTCTCTCAGAGGCCTGATAAATATCAGGTGAAAGATAGTCACTATATCCAGCCCCTAACCAAAATGATGGGAAAATTTTATAATAAAGGAAAGGAATTTTTTTTTTCTTGAAATTGTATTGCTTCTGCAAAAAAAGTGACTGGGATACTTTACTGACATGAAACAAAATAGAAGTAAAGTTTATCTGAGCAGTTACAATCACTGCAATAGGATTAAATGTGTCTACTGGTACTGTATCTTGGCTTTTTTTGTATTGTTTGCTTGAAAATTTGCAACGTTAAAAGGAAGACAGAAAGTTTTTCATCTATTTGTTGAGTTAGAGAGTAGGTCCTTTTTGTTTTCGAACACTTTTAATCACAGTTCAGTGAAATTTTTCATGTGAAACTTTTTTTCAAAATGAATTCAAACTTAGAACTTTAAAACATTTCATATATACAAATCAGTTTCATAACTTGCTTTGAAATCATGACAAACTGCTTTAGTTACAAAATTGCACAATATCTTTTCAAACAAAAAATTGATTTTGGCAATTGAAAAAACTGCTTTGAAAGTACCAATTCCTTCCCTTTTTAAAAAAAAATTGCAAACCATGAGAACCAAAAGGAGATATATAGGCTTTGTAAAAGTAAACTTTTTAAAGGAACTGAAATTATAATTTCAAATTTTCCTTTGTGTGAAAATATCTGATTTGCTTTCATTACAATTATAATGTTGTCTTGAGAAATTTGAAGTAGCCATTAACTGGAAATAGATTTACTACCAGTTTTGCTATTTCACAGTGTGCTGTTTTCTGAGCCCATTGCTAGTATTAGCGTATTTGTTATTATCTTTTTGAGTAAACATTTTTCAATTAATGTGTAGTTGATACCACTATTTTTGTTCCTGCTTTCCCTCAGTTGATGAAAAGGTTTAAAACTTGTAACTACTGTCTTAGAAAGGCATTGGAGAATTGTGGGAACTGCTTATTCAGAGCAAGAATTTCAGCTAATGTATTTCTGAAGGCTTGAGCTGGAAATAATGGCATTACACACATTCATATCCCTTGAGGATTTGACCATCAGATACAGTCATTAAACAGATCTTAATATATTTATCCTACTTATAACAGAACTTGAACTGAAAATCACTTTGGGTAAATTGAGCTGGTAATTTTTTTCAGTTGTCAAAAGCTACCTTTGGTTTAGCACAAGGTGTCTAAAAAAAAAGAATAGCTAGAGCAGTCATCGACTCTGAAGGCTGACTTGGTGAAAATGATGTGATGGAGGCTTCCATCATGATGTCGATTCACAGATTTCCAGATCAGATATACTGACTTCAAGATTAAAAAAAACATAGGTTGGGCGTTTTTTTCTTCCCTTATCATCCCCTTATTTGCCATCCTAAGGAACTCAGCGAAAAGTCTGAAAATCTGGCTGTATTGTTCTGCATTAATCTCATCGCAAATCTGAGATATAAATGAGTCTGAAATTGGCATTTGGGAAGGGGCAAGATATGAATCTTGCTGCTCTCTGTACTGACTTCTTGAAATTAATGGGATCAAAAAGCAGAACAAAAATTGACAAAAGTTGTTCCACGACAAGTAGAACTAGTAGAGCTGCACTTATGATTTATGTATGTACATCCTTTGTACTCTCCTATTTCCCATTCCTCCATCTTATGCTCTGTGGCCTCCCCAAAGACTAAAATCACATGGGAAAACTGAAGATATAATCTGAAGGCTATGCCATCCCAGTAGGTTCTGTTGTAGCTGGACAGCAAGTTCAGAAGTTATCAAATAGAGTTAATGAAGCTTAAAACCCACAGGGGCATCAGAGGGAACTGCACTTGTGAAGATTAAATATGCTTACCTTATTATGGCTTTAGAAGACTAATACGATGTAAATAGACTCAAAAAATTCAATACAAATTTATAATATTAGAGACAAGATTGTGCCACTTCTGCCAGTTGTGGAATGTACGGCAGTGCATGAGCAGTCCCATCAGCAATCAGTAGGGCTGCTGAAGTACTAATTTAGTGTCTGACTTTAGATTAGATGGCAGAATATC
Organism: Tetrax tetrax; assembly: GCA_009806455.1. Taxonomy (NCBI): domain Eukaryota; kingdom Metazoa; phylum Chordata; class Aves; order Otidiformes; family Otididae; genus Tetrax; species Tetrax tetrax. The sequence continues at coordinate 324,301 of WHYT01016730.1, forward strand.
ATTTCACAAATTATTAATCAAGGTTTTCAAATGACTCCTTTAACATTTGTCATATTTGCTATGCTTATAGCATTTCTAATACACATATGATGTATTTAATCACAATGTGTTGCTTCAAATATAAGTAGTATTTAAGATAATTCATATGTCTTCATGCCACTCAAGCTCACAGTTGAAACTGTTTCCTTCCAAGGTCATGAAGATCCTGTGTTTAGTGTTTACGCTATTTGTGTCCAAGCCTTAGTTAACTCTACTGATAAATGGTTAAAGAGAAGGTCCTTTTATGCGGGTCTCCTCATTCCCATTTCTATCTTTTGCTGGAGCTCTGCAGGTGTATTTCACGTTCCTGATCTGAAACATGTCTGAGTTTTGCTTTTTTTCTAGCAAGTGTCCTTTTCTTGTATCAAATCCATTAATTCATTTCCCTTGAGCTGCTCTTTCAAATGCAGAAGGAAAATGTTTAATTTCAAGTTAGAACTGTTTTAAGGAGAACAGGTTTCACAATTAATAAAATAGTTTTAGTTATAGATATTTTTTGTAAAAATATTTCTGACATGACTGAATTGCTGGGCCATTATGAAAATGTTGTATTTTGGAAACGGTAACATTTCCACATGGTCTCTTACATAGACTCTGTAATCAGTTGCTGCTTTTATAAATGGTATGCAATGCACAGGGGAGTGAGTTTGCACATCCTTTTCTGTTCATGCACACTGGCCTGTGGACTATAAATGGAACAAAAGGATGAAATTCAATGGGCACTTGCCACTTTGTGAGATAGATACATGTTGATGAGTTAGAACTCTGTTGATATGCCTGAAGTAGTTTAAATAAAGACTGTGCCACATAAATTTTTCTTGTTATTTTTAGAAGTCCAGCTCCAGTGCGACCTGAAACTACGCCATCAACTGGCCCTACAGAAAAGCAGGACATTAAAGTTTCTCGTGTGAGGAAGTTAACGAGGCAGTACAGCTTGTGAGTAACATATAGCACTATCTTTATGGTTTTGCCTACTACAGCTGAAAATGAAAGGGGATGCTAATTATTGCTCTAGCTGTGCCTTCTGAAAGGCATGAGTGCAATTACATGATAATGATCTTATGCTGATACCATTCCTTTCATCACTGAGAATCTTTAAGCTTTTAATATGAAATGAATTTGCCATCCCTATCCCCAGCCCTCAGAATTGCAGGCCCTCTGCCTTTTGCTGAGCGTATCGGTTAGGAGTTGAAAACCTCTTTTCCGTGCGAAATGTCAAAGACCTTGTGCAAGCTGGAGTAAGCTTCTCTGTCTGCTTTATGACAAGCCTATTTGCAAAATGAGGTGAACAGTCCTTAGTTGTTG
>WHYT01016730.1:336326-364033 GCA_009806455.1 Tetrax tetrax
CGACCTGAAACTACGCCATCAACTGGCCCTACAGAAAAGCAGGACATTAAAGTTTCTCGTGTGAGGAAGTTAACGAGGCAGTACAGCTTGTGAGTAACATATAGCACTATCTTTATGGTTTTGCCTACTACAGCTGAAAATGAAAGGGGATGCTAATTATTGCTCTAGCTGTGCCTTCTGAAAGGCATGAGTGCAATTACATGATAATGATCTTATGCTGATACCATTCCTTTCATCACTGAGAATCTTTAAGCTTTTAATATGAAATGAATTTGCCATCCCTATCCCCAGCCCTCAGAATTGCAGGCCCTCTGCCTTTTGCTGAGCGTATCGGTTAGGAGTTGAAAACCTCTTTTCCGTGCGAAATGTCAAAGACCTTGTGCAAGCTGGAGTAAGCTTCTCTGTCTGCTTTATGACAAGCCTATTTGCAAAATGAGGTGAACAGTCCTTAGTTGTTGGGTGGTCAAGCCATGCTGTCAGCCATTCCCTCTCAGAAAGTGCACCCCTTCTGTCTCCCTCTCTCTCCTTGATTTTGTCACACGCAGAAATCGCAGAGCCCGCTACAGCCACAGCCAGCAATGTTAGGGCTCTTAGTCCCGGCAAAAGTGGTCTGTGCCCATCAGGCTTTGGCATCAGATTTACATATAATTCATCCGATTTGAGAGTCTCTAGAGATGCGAGATACTGAAGAGATGTAGAATCAGTTTGTTGATTTGTCCTTCGTATGAAAGGACAGACAAGGCCACCAGAAGCTAGGGGAAAAAAAAGGACGATGTCAGCATAAACTTATTAGAACAAGAACACCAACACCATAACAAAGAAAAAAATATGCAAGCTTTCCACTGTTAGTCCCTCCAGCAATTTAACATTCTAGTGTCACTAAATATATAGCAACATTAGCAAAAATTTTTCTTCTCTGCAAAAGCATTCTAATAAATATAAATATTTAGTTATTTTCTGCCTCACAATTGAGAACGCTGCCTTTTGTTATGGGAAAAAAATAATCTACATCATAAAAATTGAAAAATTATTTAGGAGAAGGAATAGAAGAATGAATCAAATTGAAACTAGGAGGAATATGAACAATTAGCCAAATTGGTATTTGTCCAAGAGACCAAGGCTGACATATGGGAACACACAGCCACAGCTTGGTCAGCAGGCCACGTAACATGCTCTCTTTTACTATGCTACATCAACCAGTATGGTTTGAAAAGGAGATAGGAGATGGGAATTGACAACTCAAGCTGGGAAGAGAACCCGGCTTCCCTTACTGCCTGCTAATCCTGAAGGTAATGTGTGACTGGGAACTTGGCAGCCTTTGCTAGGAGCAGTTTCCCGAGGCCTGAGTGAAGCCTGCTCACTCACTCTGCCCAGCACAGCTCAGACAGCAGTGTGCTTTTCTTGAACGAGACATCACTTCTACTTGCTCTTTTTCTACAAGCCAAGGGAAGGAAATCTACATATTTCAAGGTGCATCTGATTTTTCAGATTTTTATATAATTCAGGGACTTGTAGATAGCAGTCAGCAAAGGAAAAGGCTGTGACACTGAGAGGACCAATTATTTGATGCTTTTCATATGGCAGGTAATGAATGGGACATGGGGGTTGATCCTATTCTTTGAGCACACTGATACGTAAGGGCGGGCAAGAAATTCATGCTCTATTGCAGGTATAGTCACCAGGTTTGTACTCACACTTGGAAAAGTTTTTTTTTATTTAAGTTTTAACCTAAACAGCTTGTTAAACTTGGTCCTCAAGTACTGCTACATGGCAAACAAAGAGAACAGGGTTATGCTGTGTAGACAATTTTGATATAAGGGTACCTTGGTGATTTTATGTATGCAGAAGCTCAGAATTTCCCATGGGACCATCAAAGTAAGGTAGTAGGGTAAGTTGGTGTTGAAGGTAGCAAGGCTAGTAAGAAATCAGTTTTCAAGAATTTGGGTGAATAATATTGCTGTAGGATAGGTTAGGGCTGGAGAGAGTGTTTACCAACAAATAGAAGGTGACAACCAAAGGAGAGGTATAGGTACTAGGACATAGAAAAATGAAAATAGGTACCTCAAGGGGTCATCCCTGAAGTAGAATCAGCTATTCCTAGGTCATTCCTGTCTGAGTAAGTGTTTAACCAACCTGTTCTTAAAGCGCAAATGAAAATCTTTGGGCCAGAGACTGAGCAACTCCCTTTTCTGTATGTGAACAGTCAGCCAGTCCCCGAGAGCTGCTGAGCACCTGCTGAATGCACAGCCCTAAACTTGAGAATGGCACTGAGGAAAGGAGGAGAGGGTAAATGAAAATGAGAAATGTTGTTCTAGAGAGAAGGGAAAGGATGCCGGGGCAGTGGAAGTTACTGTACCACAGAGAATTCACTAGTGTCTGGGAAGAACAGAACTTGGGAAAGCAAGAGCTGAAGTGACAAATGATGCAGTGGGAGGCAAGTGAAACAGAAAGGAGACTAGAGACAAGGTTATGCAGCGGAAAAGGCAATGGTGTTATTACACACATAGAGAGAAGCAACATTTAAACAATATATTTTTTAAAACTTTATATTCAGGAGTGAATTTTCAAATTTGAGTTGGTGAGTTTTTGGGGAAGCAGTTTTGAGCATGTCTTGCACCCATGTGTCCAGACTTAGTTGTCCAGTGTTAGACATGAGGAACAGCAGCTCAAGTGCACATAAACACATCTAACCACAGGTGTCACCTATGCTTTGGCCATGTGTAGGACCAAAGACTCCATAGGTAAAAATATGGGCTGTGATTTTTTTTTGATCCAAATTCTATTCGATTTAAATTATCTTGTGTCTAGACTGCAAGTATGGAAAATGCAAAGAAATAGTGAAGAAGTATTGTGAAAAGAATACAGTGAAGAAGGCAAATTCTCAGACTTGTAGCTTGCATGCTAATAGCTCAATGACTGATAAGACTGGACCCTAACCCTTAGCTTTCGTTTCCAGACACTAAGAAGCCTTTCTGAACTGGCAAGTTCTCAACAATTTTCTACTTCCTTCTATACAACAGAGCAGCTTTACCCAGCAAGCATGGGGAGGGTGCCAGTGTATTCCTGCTGAGAGTGGGGAGCAAGGACTGAGAAAATGTCAGCTACATGTTTCTGAAAGAAAGATTAACTAGGTCAACAGCCCGACTCTGGCTTGTTGCATTAATAAAACATCTATTGAACAGGTCCAAAAGATTTTGCGTTTTCTTTCCAGCATAAAAACAGTGTATTGTACATGTTCTGATGCTGAATTCTATCCTTATCCAGAAGAAATAATAAATGAAGCATGGAAAAGATAACGTTAATTATCATAGTTTTATATCATAACAAAAACACATTGCTATCACCCAAACAACCCACCATAAGTCTGTGTACCCTGTATGTCTTGTAGTTTTGATGTACTGTGCTGCCCAGGCATGCTGCCTTCAAGTAGCACTAAAGCAAGAACAGTTCTGTTCTGGAAGTGTCTGTCAAACTAGCATAGCAGGCGTCTCTGCACTGTGACTATCTAATTGGTAGTTAAAATTGGTGCCATTTTATGAGCAGAAATATTTTTTTCTCATCATTTTTCCATATTCTTGAAACTGTCAATCTGTAGTCTTTCCTTTTCACATATCATTCCCAGTAATAAAGGTTTTGTAGGCCAAATTGTGTCTCTGTTTACCTCTATGCAATTGCAATTAGCAGTTGGAAACATCCTGTCTCAGGGCTGACTGACCCCAATATTTTGTAGTCAATGGGGCTCTACAAAAGTAAATGAAGGTATAATATTCTCTACTGGCTTTCATTTAGTGGTGACAGTAGGTGAGATGGAAACAGCTCAGCTTGACTGCCTAGAGCCCAAGGGAAGCATGCAACCTGGTTCTAAACAAAATGTTTTCTCTGTAAACAACATAAATGAGACAGGAGGAAGATACCTTCACAAGAATGTTTCTAAAGAGCTCCTTTTTGGACTTGATCAAAGTCCTTTAAAAAACTGTTTGAAAACAATAGCTCAGACTAGCTGCATCATGGTTGTCAAATCTCTTGTTGGTCTAAAGCCAATGAAGCAGTCGGTCCCATGGATGGATCTAAACAGATCTGTTCTTGTCAATACAGCCAGCCTCCATAGAAAAGAGTAAACATTAAAGTAATATCAAATCAGTTCATTTATTCATATATACGTACTCCATAGAAACACTGCTTGCACATTATACTCATAAGATTACAGTTTGTAGATGAGAGTTAGCTAGCCAATCGACTTCTGAGGAATCTTTAAAGCTTAAAAAATATAATTTACTTGAAAACCTAGCTGCATTACAAATGGAAGAGTAAAGAAAACTTTACTGCAAAGCACTACAGCTGACATACAGGTTTCCAGTGCTTCCTCCAGCACAAGTATGGTCAAAGTCCGGTGACGTTTTCTAATTAGAAGATCTGTTTGCTTTTATCAACTGCAGTGATGAAGATGACCTTCCTCCAGCACTGGCAGCAGCAGCAGCAGCATCAACACCAGTGTCTTCAGCATCTCCTGGGTCACAGAAAACCTGTACGCCACAGACATCAGAAGGACAAACACAGGTTTCGCCTGGTGGCAAGGTAACATGCAAAGAGATGAGCTTATGTCAGTTTGGAGAGTATTTTGGAAGGGTGAGAGGGAGTTGCAGATAATATGTTTTCCTTAGATGGAGTAATTGTACATTTAGGAGTAGTTTTTAATGCAGAGTTATAGTACTATCTTTAACTTGTTGTGTAAGGAAATATTTTGAGCATGCTCAGCTAACATCAAGAATAGTGTTTCATCAATGTTAGGGGGCAGTAGGTCAGGACTAAATTAATATTTACCTTGACGTCAAAGGTGCATAATTTTGTTGTCTGTCTTACCTGAGTAAGACAGACAACAATACTTAAAAAACATGGTGTGAAATTTGAAACCCATTTGTCAACCTATGCTTTACGGAATTAAAAAAACCCACAAAACTTAACAGAATCATATGAATTAAATGTTTTTTTTTTTTTAATGCTGGGTTTCTTCTTTGCCTTTAGAGTTCCACAGATGCTGGAAGTACATTTACTTTGGAGCCAGGTGACCTCCTGATGGATTTCACAGAGGCCACACCTATGGTAAATAATTTCAGTTTGCAACCAGGAAAATGTAAACATTTTCAATAATTTGTCTGCAGCTAAAATGAATGGGATACTATGCTGTGTGTTGGATAATGCACAGGAATAAAGTAAGTTTCCTTGGTATTCAGTGATCCTGAGCATCTGTCAAATTTAGCTCAGCATCTCTGAAAATCAGTCCACATCAACAAATATTATGACTGAGCTTTTGAATGCGATTGTTTATTGTTGGATGACTTCTCATTTCTCTCCCCTACCTGGGTATCTTTGCACCTTGCTGCACTGGTTTCACGAGCGTCTTTGTCCGTTTAATGTAAGATTCCTAATGTGAACATGGATTTGCTTTGGGGAGTTGTCTGGAAAGTCCCTTCTGCCCACAAGTTTTGCTCAGACCTCACCCAATAGCCAATCCACAGATGTGTACCTGCACTTTCATGTTTCATTAGCAGAGTATTTTGCTTCACTTTAAGGGAAAAGAGTCTATAATGTGTTGATTATTATTTGCTTTTTTTAGAGGTATGTGATTTGTATTTGTGCTTAAAAGTCAAGGAGAGATACTGGTCCCACTGAAGTCAAAATGCCTCTTGTCTTCAGTGATCTCAGGCTTTCACCTCAGATTGCTAGCAGATTACTCGAAGGATCACATTGTGATCCTTATCTTTCTCCAAGTCATCCTGCATTGCGAATAGCTCTAATGCTAGATTGTTCCTCTGCTGTCCAAAAGCATTTTTACTGTCTTCTAGAAACCATGTTTAAAACATATAAAAACCATGACAGACGCAGCACTACATTTTTGCCATAAACATTTTTGTATTAAACTACTTCTATTCTGGGCATTGCTTTCCCTGCATGGTTAGGTCCTTGTTTACAGTATTGGATGGGTGCCATGGGGATGTGTGTTTTGCTTCAGAGACAGTATGGTACCAGGCTGTAAAGAACTACTTGTGTTCTGTTACCACTGGATGAGAGATGTGGCTTCCCCTGCAAGTCTGGTGAAGTGAAAGCTTATCCCTTCTAGGCCCCTTCCTGCTCGCAGAAGAGATGTGAATATTCAGGTACATTGAGATGGGGACAGGGTGTACTGTGCCTAGAGACTTGATCCTGTGGATGAGAAGACAGGTTTGATGCAGGGAATGGGGCAGGATCTAGGGAGCAGATGATATTGTCACTGATATACTGCAGTTTGGGAATGGACAGCAGCCCTAGAAGGATAGAGAGATCTGCTTAGCTGTTCTCATGCAGTTTCGAGCCTGTCTTTGAGGGCACTTGATGGTCCTTCTGTAACTTCAAGAGGTTCAATAAGAATGTTCTTCACCTGTTACCGAAGTGCTATTGGCACCCACCCCATTTCTGCTGACCCCTTCTTATCTTTGCCCTTCAACCTGGCTCAGCTGAACAGTCCTTGTGCCTCAAGATTTTTATAGCACAGATATTGAATATCTGAACTGGAGCATATTGAAACTGAAGTGACCCTCTAGCTCCTAGACCCCCTAGGTCTCCTTGGTGGGAGAACTTCTCCAGCACTTAGCGTCTGCAATGAGAGTACGGTGCTTACTGCTCCTACATCCACCATAGAGGAAGGACTTGCTTTTGCACCTGAAAATACCATTTCAGACTGAGGAGCGTCTATGGAAATTAGAAGGTTTACCTGGAACCTCCTTGAAGTGCTGGATGATGAAACTGTCCCATTCCAGAAAGTGACAGGACGAGATGTATTTAAGCTGGCACCTCCCCCCGGCCCCTGCCCTGTCCATTTCTTGGGGAAGGGGAAATTAAAAGGGAGCAAAGGAAAGAGAGAAAGAAGTGCAGCATTCCACAGCCTCTGTCTGTAGTTTGAGTTGACAAGACACAGGCAAACTGAAACTGAAACTATCTGAAAGGAGGTTGTAGTGAGGTGGGTGTTGGTCTCTTCCAAAGTAACAACTGATAGGACAAGAGGAAATGGCCACAAGTTGCGCCAGGAGAGATTTAGATTGGATTTTAGGAAAAATTTCTTCACTGGAAGGGTTATCTAGCACTGGAGCAGGCTGCCCAGAGAAGTGGTTGAGTCACCATCCCTGGAGGTATTTAAGAGCTGAAGATGTGGCTCTTAAGAACATGATTTAGTGGAGGACTTTGCAGTGTTAGGTTAATAGTCAGACTTGATGATCTTAGGAGTCTTTTCCAACCTAAATGATTCTATGATTCTATATATATGATTGTTCTTCTCTGTATAAATAACATGTTTGTGGCTAAACTGTAAGTAATTTTCCTTTGGAGTTTACTAATAGATTTCTTATCCTAAAAAACATGATAGTATATCTTACTGTATTAATGAGAATTTTAAAAAATGAATCATGGAGACTTTGGCAACTGACCTGCTCTAGATAACATAGGTTTGGTTTTTGTTTCCATTTAATAGAAGTCAGCATTACACACTTTTCCTTTCCCAACTGAGGATACAGACTTTTTTCCCCTAAATATTTTTCCCAGTAATCTTTCCCCTTTCCTACCCCACCATCTTCTGACATAATTTATCACACTGTATGGTCATAAACTAACCTTGCATGACTTTCTTCATTTTAATATTTTGGAGAGCATGTACTGCACAGCATCAATCAACCCTTTTTGTTTTGTTTAACATCTATAAAGGTCAGCTTGTTCTCTACAGAGCAGTTATTGTGTACAGACCTTTCTCTGCAGTTTCACTGGCTACAGGCTCCTCTCAACTGAAGTTTGAATGAAAAGTTTGCTCTTAGGGGGAGAGGCTCCAAACAAAAGCAAGCGAAGGGGAAACGTGTAACTGTGAGCCAGTTTGATTATTTAACACTTCTGTTGTGATAACATGTGCTGTCATTTGAGGGTCAAGATCATGTATAGCTTAGCATTGTGTTACTGTCAATTCAATGGTAGTCTACTGGTTTTGCATGCTATGACCTGGCCCATGGAAAGTTGCTTGTTAATTGCCCCCATTTGTTTCACATTCAGTGACAGGTACAACATCTAAAGGGGTCATTCATGCTGCCTAATTCGGGGTATTTGCCTGAGGTGGTAGACTTGGAAGTTCAGGTTCCTAGATGGTCAGGGGGTTTCCTGCAGAGGGGCATTCAAAACAGCTGTCTTCTCTTTGTCATCTGTACTAGAGAGACTAAGGCACCTAAATTGGACACCTGAAATCAACTTTTTTATCTTGTTTGTTATGTATGCTGCCAGACTTCCCCAGTTCACAAGAGAGCTGTTAATTTGAAGCAGTTTCAGACATCCTCCCTTCTCCTCTGTAACATTACTGGCAGAGAGTGATTAATAGTCACTGACTCAGCTGCAGGCTCTTCGTTGTTTAGTGTCTAATTATTGAAGCTTCTTGATGGCCTTGGGTTTCATCCATGCTTTGCTGCTGTTGCCTATTCAGTGGAAGCTTTAATACATGCTGAGGGTTACACGTAGAAGTGGAGCTCACAAAACCAAATTAGCTTATAAAAATGGAAGGATTAGTGAATAGATTGGATTAATAGAATTCATCCAGGCTGCCGTGCAGGGATCAGAGCAGTCAAATTTGTCTACTCAGTCAGCCTGGAGGAGCTTCTGTGATACAGACAAGAACCAGCTAAGCTCTCATGGTCACTTAGTCTTCAATACTTAGACTGCCAGTAACACCAGGGCAATTGTGAGGCAGACTGATTTCAGAAAATAATTTTGCAGGAGAAATAATGTGCATTTACTAATGCAGATTGCCTAGAAGGAAAGGTATCCTATTGTGCTCTGCATTCCTCAAAGCATGTGGTTTATGCATGCTTCTATTCATTTTTCAAGTAAATCGTACAATTAATTGATGACAATTCCTTACATGCTGTCCTTAAAATCATTATATCATGTGCAGAAGAAAATCCCTGCCTTCATTGTGACTTCAAACACTGTACTTGACTCGTATGTAAACAAGATTCAATCCCTCCTGCTTCTATGTTTCAGAGCTGTTTTTTTTTTTTAAAAAAAAATACAGCATTATATATGAAGAATTATAGTATTACATTATGAGCATGCTCATTGTGGTTTGTTAAAATCAGTTTTATCACTATAGTAGGATCTTTCTGCAACCAGTCTGTCTGTCTGTCTCTCTCGTTTCTAGCTTTTATGGAACTGGAAATCAAAGCTTGAGCTTCAAGCTATTCTGTTCCAGCTTACAATTTGTATGATTCATGAATGCAGAGCTTCCTTGTTTCATTACAGAAAGCTCAGTCCTAACACCCTGAATGAATGTAACAGCTGCTACGTCTTGCTGATAAATACCTTCCCAACCAAGAGAGAAAGACAAACTTCAGTTCAGTGCGCAAAATTCAGTTTCACCTAATGGAGTGGGACAAAATAAATAAGAAATAACAGCCTTACACACAAAATGTAGCTGTTCCTAAACTTGGACTTAGGTTTATAAGGGAAGATTAGGCTAGAACTAAATTATGTTCACATCTGAAGAGATATCAGAGAGCACGAATTTACAGCTGACAAGTGCAAACTATGTGTTCTTATTTCACGCTGTATCAAGTGAATTAATTTCTAGGGCTTCACCTGCCATCTATTGGTGGAAAATACTAAGTAGAAAACTATTTGCCTTTCTGAAACTTGAGATACATTTAAAAGGTATAAACCATTGGTATGATAGTTTAAAAATGAAAAGTAAATGGCCTTCAGTGTAAAACTAGATACTTTTATTTAGGATGAGTTGGAAAGAAATATTTTTATTTCAGTAGTAGCATTACTAGTGTAAGCAATTCTATTCATTGAAAGTGATCTCACTGAGTCTCACTGAGAAGTAGTGAATAAAGGACAATGAGTAAACAGTCTTCTCATTCCATTCCCATTAAATATTTGTTGTATTGATTGATAAAGAAGAGCTGATGATTGGATTTTTAGTTGCTAAATTTTTATGACAATTTTGCAAAGTTACAATAAGCCAAATGACAGAGTGGGAAATGAGTTCAGTACTTCTTGCCTTTGTTTTGAAGATCTTTTCACTTTCTGTGCAAAGCAATTTTTCAGTGGAAGACAGGTAAACATATAAAATTCTAATAGGTCCATAACCAGTCCTTTTGGCACTGAATTCTAAACAAAAGCAGCTATAATGTAATTCAAAGCTAATATTTGATAAGAGCATTAGATAGCATGTATCTACCATCTAACTGGCTGAAAGTATAGATCAAGTATCTCTGCATGCCCCAGAGGTCTTTAAAACATCTCAGTCAGAACCAAATTTATAAATGCTTTATTTATCTTAGTATAACAAGAATTGGAAGCAATAAATATGGCCTGGATTCAAAGGATTCTAAGGATCAAAAATTCTAAGCCAGCCTCTTAATTAACAATAGTTGCACATACAATGGCCAATTATGAGCAAAAGAATTTGCACAAAGAAGCAGTTTGTCTGTTATATGTACAGTTTTGTGTACAGATAAGAGCTCCAAGCAGTAAGCAACGTGTTAAATGTACATTTTTTCCCAGTTTCAAGTTCATGCCCTTTAACTCCATATTAAACTAAGAAAAAGCAAAGAGCAGCAATTGCTAAAGCAAACAACTTTAATACGAAAGACTTGAACCAACAGGCAATAAATCTAGTTACATAGGAACTCAAGGAATACTTTAAATTTACTGGTATTGCAAAGGAACTTCTTTCTGCTGCAAGAAAAGGGTATCTACTAGATAAGAACGTGAGCCAAAGAGGTGCATTGTAATGCTCAGTGAAACTGAGTATGAGAGGTTTAACTGAGGGTTTGCAGAAAGTGCTCAGTGCTGCATGCAGTGCAAGGCTCCTGGGAGGACACAGGCAAGAATCAAGAAAATGCAAATTACCTGAGCATCATTTAAGTTATATAATGCCTGCTAATAACTAGAGAAGGGATTTAGCACATTTTTAAAAATAATCATGCCACTTAGGCCATTGAGACTAATGGGTGAATACATTTTATATTGGACTTTCGCACTCCCTGATAGCTGATTCTTCGAGTCTGCACACATAAACACTACAGATAGCACTTGCAGCTAATACGTAGGTCTGCATGTTCAAGCACGGGGCTTTACTGGTGGATGGCGGTCTTATAAGCATCTATTGAATTACTAATATGCAAGATAACTGAGTGTCTGGGGATGCAATCACGCTCAGAGACTGCCTGTTGGATCTTAGTTTGCATTCACTAAAAAATTTAAAACTCTTTGACTGTTACCCAACTATTTGGGGATTTATTCCCATTCATCCATTATAGAAGGACACATAGAGTCAGTGAGAAACAAAATGGGAGAATGCTAACAAAATGAACTGTAAACATCAAGATTTACTTTTTATTTTGCCTCTGCTTTAAGTGATTTAAATTCATTGGCTCAGTGAGTGGTTTTTTTCCCCCATTATGTGTATGCTGAGCAGAAGAACAATTCGGTGCACTCTGTAAATGTATGACAGATGATTGAACACTTCCCTATTTTTTTCACTAATTGAAAGTGAATTTTACAAGAAATAAAAAGATCCACAAGGTGAAATACATTGCTGACTTTGCACCAGTGGACACTGTGATAAATTGGATGTGATGTGTACATGAGCAAGAAAAGGTACCAAAAAGAGGGGAAGGTGTTAAGTGGAAAAAAGTGCAGACGTGATGCTGCGTTGCACCTACTTTGTATCTTCAAATTCACTGCTTTAAAATACTGAATGACTCACTGGCTAACTTTTTATAAAATTTGAGATGAAGATAAGGGTAGGAAGTCAGAAGGTAGTTTGGATCAAGAGGGAGTGAGCTTTTACCTGCAGAAGTGACAAAATCTGCCACATACAACTACTTTTTGTCATCTCTGTACATTTTAAGGTGCTGTCTTAACAGTCCTCTGGCATTCCATGTGCCTGCCCCGTGCCTGGAGAAATTATGAAATAAGCAAAGGCTTATCCATAAATCTGGTTTCTGCCAGATCATGCAAGCAGAGCTGGTCCTGGAACTTAAAACTTTAGCTGGAATCCATAGCAGGCCTGCCACATGGTGGGAGCTCATTTGAGAAGACATTTACACCAGAAGACTGGTGGGTCTTCTACCACCTGTGTGCCTGCAGGGAGATACAGTCAGGAAAACAGGTTAGAGAAGGGATAGTGCTCTGTAACCAAAGTCTCTGAGACTGTTGCCCTGTGATGGGATGTTTGCTGTGCCTATACGGTGAGTGGTTTGATGGCCATTTACAGTCTTGCCTATGAAGCTGGAGGATTGAGGTTGTGGTGTCACATCTGTACATGCAAGCTTTTCTGTAGATGTGTGCTGAATGGTTTCATCTGTCCCAGCTTCCTTACTGTGGCTGTGGCAGGAGCTGGATCAGCTCATTGATCCAGCTGAACAGTAACTCCACCAACAAAATAATTTAACTTTATTTCACGGATGCTTCTCCTAAGGGCTGTGGGAGTGATAAAGTACATTTGCAAGCAGTGTAGTTTTTGGAGTGCTACTGCAAATGAGACTACTGTGGCTGTTGAAGTAACTTCAAATTGAAGTTTGATCAATTTATGAGAGGGAGTCTAGAAAGTGCTTGAGAGCAACAACAGTGTCTTGATGCCAATCGACAGGCAGGATCCTAGGGAGACTGCTCCCTAACGATGCAGAGCATCTTGGTGAACACTGTCCCAGGTTGCCCAGAGAGGTGGTGGATGCCCCATCCCTGGAAACATTTAAGACCAGGTTGGATGGGGCTCTGAGCAACCTGATCTAGTTGGAGATGTCCCTGCTTCTTGCAGGGGGGTTGGATAGATGACCTTTGAAGGTCCCTTCCAACCCAAACCATTCTATGATCTGAAGCTACCAAACATCATAGACAGGGCAGTGCAAGACTGTCTGTGTGCTGCTTTTTTTTTTTTTTGTGTAATTACTGCAATAACCATTTTTAGTCCAAAGGTTTCCTAAGTGCCTCTGAAACTATATAGATTGCCACCACTTCAGCAGTGGTTAGGAAAGTTAGAAAACTTGATGATCACAACATTACTGTAGCTTTAAAGGAGAAGAAGAAGAAGAAAACACTACTAGCAACCTCTTTCTCCTGCCTCCTCATCAAAAACACGATCGTTCCATGTAACAGTTTTCTCTTTTGCTTGAAATCAACATCAGAATTAAGTGAAGGGGATCAAGTAAATGCAAGCAAACAGATTTTAAACTGTCTGATATCTACCTCCTGCTGCAAGCTGAGAAGGCAAATTTTTAGCAAATCTTTTAGAACCTGCATATTGTTGTAAATCAGGTCTGATATGTTCAATCATACCTTTGCTCAATGTCTTTTTTTAAATTGCAGATTACTGCTTTACTTTTAAAGTGAATGTGTTTCATGTCCTTAGCAGAAGTAAGTAGGAGTAGATTCTGCCTAAGAAAAATAAAAGTGAACAATAGATAGACAGGGATTTTCAGACATAGATTATCAGGTTTTGGATGCACTGGCTGAGTCTCCTTTTCCACTCTACAGTAATCCATGTAACAGAAAAATGTTCAGCTTCTGTGCAAAAGCCTACTTGAAACTAGGTATATATTTTAAAGTTTACTGTCAATGAGACAAGTATAGTGATGAAGCTACTATGTCTCGAAGTCTTTTGATAATGGCATATTATTCACCTTTCCTTTGGCCTGAGAAGTATATAATTCCTTTTGTCTCAGCAGCTGTGAAGTTCATAATCTCTCTTCCTTGCTGTGATTAGTGACAATTGCATTTAGACTTCAGTGAGTAACTATTGTGTGTTTGCTTTCTTTCCAACCCACTAATGAATTGATATATGTGTAATTCTAATTCACATTTCTCCAGTGTGGTAGCAAGTGTGATGCTAACTACTTGGCTGTTCTGTAGAATTTCAATTGAATGCCTCCAAGCTCCCACAGAAAATGGAAACATCTGCTTTCCGAGCTGTTTTTTGACTGGCTGGGTGACTCAACTTGTAAAACCAGCAAAAAGAGCAAGTAAACTTTCTTTTTATTTGCCACTCAACTGAATAATGAGAACTAATAGGAAATCTTTTTTTCTTCTTTTTTTCTTCTTCTTCTTTGATTAAAGTAAAATGCAGTTGTCTACATTGTCTTTCAAAAGTCTGCATTTTGGAAAACATCCTGAAAAAAATGTCACAGAGTGATGAGAAGGGTAGAGAAAAGGCCAGTTTGAAATATTTTTGTTTTAGCAGTTTAGAAAATGCTAAGATAAAACCTTTTTTTTTTTTTTTTGATAGAAACAATTGAATCAGCACCAATTCTTTTGCGGCATGTTCGGTTTGAATGAATAGGCGTTTTCTGATGAGAATTCCTAAACAGTTCCAATAGCAGTCTCTTCTAATGAACCACCAGCAGTACCTAAGTGACCATCGACTTTCTCTTGTGGCCCATCTACAGATTTGTCCTCTGCTTTTCACTGTTATTCACAACAGTGGGAAAATCCCCTACTGAGGCATATTATCTATTTAATTTGTTGTACTCTGTCTATTAGCAAGCAAAAACAAAACAGAGACCCAATAAACAAAACAGAGACCCAGTCATTGGCTTGCGAGATTTACTTCAGGACAGATCTTTTGCTTTGACTTTGTGCAGAATATAGCGGAAGTCTTACAACTCAGAGTGGCAATAGTAGAAATAACCACTAAGTTGAACTGATAAGCTGAAATTTGCATAAATCTCAGCATGTGTGTAACAGTTTCACGGTTTCTGTGCCTTGTCCCAAATATTGTAGATCATAGAGGAAAATTATAATTTAATCATGGAAGAAAGAAAACAGGAGTTGTTTAATTCCAGCTAATCAACTGTTGGGTAACTGGATTAAAAACCACTGAACTCAGTAGAAAGGGTCCTCTTATGTTCGTTACCCCTTGTGTCACTCTGAAAAACAAAATGCTGAACTGTTTTGGGCTGAGGAAGAAAACGTCTACAGAGGTAGATGTCCTGTACATCCAATTTAAACCTGATGACCAGAAAACAGTTCTTGCATACTCCTTAGAGTTATTCCTTGGAACTAGCCACAGAACCATCACTGTGGAAGAACTGTGGATTTATGGCTTGCTTTATAGTATGACATTCATACAGCAACCCAAGACTGAACCCCCCTTCTTGGATGAATAGCCAGTGAGGTCAGGAAAGTGAATCTCTACAAAACTAATTTAGCAAGTTAATGTCATTTATTGTTCCTCTGCCAAAAAATTGGCTAGAGTCTTGCAAGTGCTCTGATGCTATGGAATGTCACCTGTCCACTTTGGTAAAGTGCCAGATATTACCAAGATGGATTTTGATGAAGGAGCTGCCTGTGTCATCTGGCCCACACACCAGCCAGCATGTGCTCACGCTCTGCTGAGAACCCTGTTGGCAGTGTTGGAGATGGCAAATCGTGCGCCAAGTACAGTGGGCTTCTGACCACCTGCATTTGTGCACAACTTGGCACTCATCTCATGCTGCATCCTAGTTGAGCAAACTGTCAAAATCAATAACCATGAAGCTCAAGTGCTTGTGTCCAGATAGAGTCCATGTGTTTCCACCAGGGGCTGAGATGCCCAGATGTCAGACAAAGCTTGCTCACTTCAAAATTTCTGTGGTCAGCACAGCCCATGCTTGTGTGTGTGCCTCTAAGATGATTTTGTCCTTCAGATTTCTCCTGTCGTTCTGCTAGCAGTTTGGAAAAAGGGTTGAAGAAACTATGCTTTCTCCTTTCTCCCTCACCAAGAACAGGCGCACTGACACAGTGTGGGTAAAGGCTTTTCTTCACATCTACACTGTGGTTGCAATGGGCATATTCCTGCACCAAGAACAGTTAGTTCCCAGCAGGCACAGGATTACAAAAAAAAACCACCAAAAAACCAAAACCAACCAACCAACCCCAAACCCCCAAAAACCAGAAACCAACAACAAATCAGAATGAACTCCCCCAAGAAAATAGGGTATCCTGAGGTTTAGCCTTTAGCTATCCCAGATCTCTTGGGGAGAAAATTAAAATTAATCACTGTAAGCCCCCTCATTGTTTCCCAGTTATGAAGTTGACAGGTCCGGTTTCTCCTCCTCTTACATTTTATAAAGACCTCAGAGTTTTTCTGAATCAAATGAGTTAATGATAATCTTCCCAGGAACCATAACATCAGCAGAGGTTGCCAGACAACGGTGTGTTTTGGCCTCCTGCATCACCACATGGTGCTGAGAAGGGGCCTTGGAGGCAGTGCTGCTGGAAATGTGCCTCGCAGGAAATCTCCACCTCCCAGTTTAACTCCCCTGCGAGCTCCTGCTGGGATAGGCAAGAAGTCACTAACGGGGGACCAGGATCTGGCTGTGACATTTGATTCACAATATATTTCTTCCCTGAAGAAATACCAAAAGCAGACCTCCAGGGAGAGGACTGTCATTGTTTGGCCTCTCTCCCATTTCCTTTTTCCCGTTCACTGCAGCATTATAATCGTCTTCATTTGCTTTCACGGAGATGTCTTTAATAATGGATCCCCTGGGTCCTTTGTCCAATAAACAAATTATGGGGAAGCAGAGCTCTGCTCAAATGATAGAGGAGCCTTCTGGCATTGAAACTGCTGTCATTCCTGGGCCAAGCAGAAGAGTTCTGTACTTTTCCTCTCGGTCCAAGGGAGAAATTTCTGCTATAATTAAGGATGGATGAGAGTGAGCTATGTGCTAATAGCCCTAATCGATTGAGATTATCCCTTGGCTGGGACTAATCTCTTTAGCTATGGAACATGCCTCAGTACTGGGAGACTGGCTCTTAAGGTAGCATCCCAATTTGTTCTTGAAAAGATAGAAATAAGCTGAGAAAAGGAAAAATACATTTATTTTTATGCTGGATTGCTTTAATGAGGGACTTAACAGACACAGAGACACCTGATGTTTTTCATGGCACTGAATTGGCAAAGTACTATAATTATGGAAGTTTCTGAATCTGTAAATGTATATGCTGATGAGCTGTTGAGTTTGAATGCAACAAAATCTTACTTGCAGTCAAGGCAGAATCTTTGTATATGTAACATTTATCACTAAAGATTTAGTAGATGTGAGATTGAATTTGTTCATGCACAGATCTTAAACCAAGCAAAACATTGTCCCTTATAGACTTTTAGCTTCTGCTTGAGTTCATCTTATTGATTGGAACAAATAGTTTTGTATTAGCTACATTGAAAGAAGCAGTGCTCTGTTTCCACAATGCATGTTGGAAAGGGTGGCATATTATGATGGGAAAGAATTATTGTCACATAGAAGCTTAATTCAGAGCAGACTTTTAGAGTAGTGAGACTAGCAAACTGCAGCACAGAACAGCAGTCAGCACTCCTGTGTGTATTTGAGTAGATCTTAATACATGAGAGGTCACGAGAATTTGAAGGCAAGGCACATGCACAGATTAAGGCTGCAGTAGTCACTGGGACTCATCACATGCTGAAGTTGAAAATGTACTCAAGTGTCCTTCCCCATACATAAATAAAAGTAGTGCACCAGTTTGTAATTTTAACACTTTTCTGCAGCTCCACTGACTTTAATCTACCTGTGCTATTCTTTTCCTTTACAATAATGAACTGTATAAACTCCTGGGGATTTTGGCAGAGCTCAACAGCTCAGAAAAATAGGACAGAAAATTAATGCAAAGTATTTCTTACTCTTCTGACATTCCAGGAGACCATGATTGGTTGAGTTTCTGGATACTTAAGGACTTTTAGCAAGCTTTTACTCTTACACAAGAATTGATTACAGTAGAAAACAAAACTGTTTGTTTGTGTTGGACAGGGGTCAGGCAGTGAACTGTTTGCGTCAATCTATCATAACTTTTCAACAGAGTAATGTGATCCTGATGCTTTTGAAAAAGTGCATGTACGTTATGTGGTTATTAGTCAGCCTTTGTTGAAATGTCCCTGGGTTTGAAGTCTCCATGTTAGTAAGACATGGTGAACCAAGAGTTGTTGGATGATAAGCTATTGATGTCTATGTTTAGAAATAATCAGGTGTGGCTAGTGGTGAGTTTCCACGTGGTACAAAATGTATGTGCAGTCGTTTGCTGGCAGTGAAATCAGGAAATATGTGGCTTACCTGGGGCACTTTCAACTGGCAGGAATCACAATACTCATTTCCTCCTCTTCATGTTATCCGTCTTTAGTGACTCTCCTCTGTGAGAACAGCCTCCATCTGCAGAAGATGCCACTTGATTTTGTTGGCTCTGCGCACAATCTAGGCACCTGGCACTGGATCATCGTTGATTTCATTGGTAAAGACCGAGGGGCAAAAAAAGTAACTTTGCATTAGCTGTCCTAGCAATGAAACTAACTTACTCCGCAGCAATGT
This sequence comes from Tetrax tetrax, assembly GCA_009806455.1. Taxonomy (NCBI): domain Eukaryota; kingdom Metazoa; phylum Chordata; class Aves; order Otidiformes; family Otididae; genus Tetrax; species Tetrax tetrax. The sequence continues at coordinate 354,692 of WHYT01016730.1, forward strand.
TGGAGAGCAACTACATTCAGCAAGTATACCTACTGCTTTTTCTTTGTTTCATTTCTGTGCTTTAAATAAAGACCAAGCAAATAATGCAATCTTAGTCTACATTTCAGTCAATGCATCAAGACTGTGACATCATTTTGCTTGCCATGTTTTCCTTAGGGGATGGTGACTGGGTTGACAGCCCATGCTGAGGTTATGTTCTGCTTAAGCCTGCTTACCTTCACAGCATCAACAAAAGAGAATCCTGAAGACTGTGAGAGCATGGACACTGTCTTGCTTTTCTCACATCTGAATTGTTCTTATTCTTTATGCTTTTGAAGAATGTCTTCTCAAAGATAGTCTCAAGGCAAAGTTACACTGTAAAAATGATCCAGGACATGCATTCCCTTCTGATGTGCTCTAGAGATGCTGGGTTGACTTAATAACATTACTACCATCATCTTCCTGTCCCCTCCCAATACCTCTGAAATTGCTTTGCTAGCAACCGACAATTACAATCCTTACAGTGAAGGTCAACAGGGTACTCCATCTTTAAAGGTAAGATAAGAGGGATTACCAGCACCAATACGATTTGCAGGGCTGCCTGTGCAAATTAATACAAAAGTTTTCATAAAGATTCACGATTTTATCCAAGGCACCTTAACTACTGTGGTTTCAGTAGACCTGCTTGTAAATAGTGTATAGCTTGTACTGTAGCTACAAACTACTATGGGATCAGTATCTGTGAAATGCTATAGCGGCAACAAAGCCAAGCTTCAGAAGAGGCTGAACATTGTACGTCACTCCCATCAACTCCCTTGAGCATCCATTTGGGAACCAGAGATCACTGAAGCACAGTCAAGGAGCCATGCAACCACCTCCTGGTAGCACCTCTGTGTTAGCAAGGGTTGCACAAAGTCATTCTAAGAGGGACATAAGTGTCTGATGGAGAAGAAAGTATTAGCCCTATTGCACAAGGACATCAAGAACGTGGTGTATGCAGTCAGGCACGTTCAAGGAAAGGTGGACTCTGCCTGCAGCATGGTCCAGAGAAGGGCTGGTGTACGGCAGTGAACAGAGGAATGGCAAGCTCACCATTTGAGGGGACCCCAAGACAGCTTGGCACAGGAAGGACACCATGGAATGAACATGGCTTTCAAGGTGAAGTTTTCTCAGTTTGCCAAAAGGAGTCGAGCGGTACGTGTGGGGAGCAAGACTAGATGCTGCAGTGCTGTGGAAATTCGCACCAAGCAGATGTCAGATGAGTCAAACAGTTGGATTTGCTTATGTTGGTTTTTAGGTGTCAATAAATGTTGCTCAAAGTATTTCCTTGAACTTCAGTCTCCACCAGTTATTTGCAAGAGGAACAAGGGAGACCTGAAGACCAAATGGAGCTCAGAAGAGGATTTCACTGCGTTACCTCCCCAGAGGGTGCAACAGTATGCAGGGAGGTTCTGAACACGTAGTGTTTCCCTGGCTTGGTGGCTTGCGCTGAAACCCATCCTCTTCAGAAACTTCACATTTGGTGCCTTAAAGTGTTTTCAATGGTACATTTCTGCAAAACTGCCCCTCTTTTTTTTTTGCATGTGAACGAAACCCATCTGCTGACACTGACGCCTGGATATTGTTTCCACAAGCTGGAAGAATTCTGCATCCTGTGAAAAGAATGTGGTCTGGGATGCAATGCAGGTGGGATTTGCACTAAGCGTGGTTCATCAAGGCATTTAGTTCACATAGCCTTTTCCAAGACTGGTGAGCCAATGGTATTGCTGATTTACCTCTCTATCCTGTTACAAGTTTTTTGAATGCACTGGTTTGGTCTGATTTTTGCCCTATGCATCCAGGCAGTGATTACGCCTGCCTACTCATCATGCCTTTTTTGTTGCCACATGCAAGTGGAGTGAACTGGGGTTGACGTTATCTGAGTGATCACTGGAGACAGAAACTACTCCCACTCAGAAGAATTTGGCAATGGGGGTATTGCATGGTGAAAAATACCAGAAACTCTTTGTTTTTACATTTTCCTCATTATTAATTTCAATGACTGAAATGATATGACAGCAGACAAGGAGCTTTACTGGACAATTGCAGAGTCCAGAATCATGTCACTGGTTTTACTAACTGTGTCTAATGGATAACAGGTGTTTTTTAAGTCAGATCTCATGTCAAGACTGGGAAATGCTAACACAATGTACTCCAGTACTCTCATCTGCTGATCTTTTCTAATTTGATGGGTAGAAACACATCTCTGTGCTGTATGAATGTGACAGTATTCAACTTATAGCGTGTATTTTTAAATAAAGCACCACAGAATATTCCTCTGGCTATATGTGTGTACTGAGAGCTGTGTTTATGACACTGCTTCAGCTGTTAGCAGCTCTGCTTCTGCTGTGATGCACAAGAATGTAGCGAAGTGTTTGGCTTAAAGTTTGTCTTCCACCTGGCCAGTATAGAAGGTGACAGCGCAAACCCACGGAGATCGCACATTTTCTCTGGTGTATTATAAAGGCCTCCAGTCCAGGTGCAGAGGATGGGAGTGAAGCAAAGTGTCAACAGCAGAAAATGTTACCAGACCTTTGTAGAATGAAAGTAAGTTGTGGCAGGGCAGTGAATACACTAAATGTAAGAGAACGTGTTCAAATTAAGCCTGCTTCTCCCAAAAGTGTTGGTTGTTTTTTTTTTTTGTCACAGCAAGGACACTTGTAATATTCCCCTCTGATAGAAATACCAAAAATAGCTAATTTTGTATCAATTAACACGTTCCAACTGCTGAGTTATTTTCCACAAGTCTCCTGCTCTTGTCACCTCAGGTGGGAATACTCTTTCTTTGTCTCCTTCCAATTCTGTTTGCTTTTATAAGAATGTAACAGGTTGGGTTTTTTTTCCTAACCCATCTAAAAGGTGTTTCAGGGAAGTACAATTGTTTTTACTGAGATTTTTAATTCTGTCCAGAAGAACTCTGCAAAAATGCAAAGAAAAGTGGAAGGTTCTTGTCCTGTTGTCTCTTTTCTTCCTTCACCCTCCTTCGTTCTTCCTTGCAGTATAAATATCAAGGAAAATGAGTGCTGTTAATTCTTTCTGGTTGTGGCAAAGATACCTCCAAAATATGTCACCCCACTGTACGGCTAATAATGCAACAAGAATCTTTGAGTACCAGCAGAAAATTATCCCAGTAGGAATAAAATTTCACACGCTTTCCCACAAAATCCATGTGACTACTGCATTGACCATTTTTCAGATTTTTCTCCTTAAAGATTACTCAAGCACTGGACTTCTCCTGAAACTGTGCTGATCCTTTCTGTATTATTCTTTTCTCTTTTTTTTTTCATTTTCTTAAGATTCAACTGTTCTTTTAAGCTTAGCAAATTCTCAACTTGCCAAGCTAAATATTCTAGACAAGAAGATACTTGTCCAAAGTAGTTCTGTTACGGTAACGCACCCTGACCTTTCAAACAAGGGTCATCTGAGGTTGTGAAACAAGCCTTCAGCTTGCGAGATGCCACGGAACACCTTCATTCCCCTTTCATGCCACGCACCTGTGACGTGACAGTTACTTATGGGACTTGCTTTAAAAGTTGTTTTATGGTTGTGACTTTGGCTGCAAGACTGTTTTCACTCCTGCAGAGAGAGCAGGTGTGCTTGAAAGCAAGTTTTATACCTAAAACTCTGTCTATGCTCTTATCGAGAGCACTGCGCTGCCCTCTTGTTGTTCATGATGTTCCTGTAGCCCCTGTGACACCAGTTAATCCCTTTTGCTCCTGTGGAAGAGCCTGACTGTCCCAGAACATGCTGATCTATGCAGCTCTGCATGTGGATAAGATTGCTGCTCCTACTACCACCAATTTTTATGCTCAGTTATAAACTTCAAAGCTGTTATTTCTCTTGTTTTGTCTTGTACCAAAGTAGACAGAATACCTCATCATCTCATCTCTAGGCAATCTGCACACTAGCAACTCCTGTATTTTGCAGCTAAAAATCCTGTCTGAGCAGCTAAAATTCAGCTTCACAAGACTGTCGTGCACATTGAGCCTCCCACCTCCTCTTCCCTCACCCTTTTCCCCTCCTGTTTGCAATCCCAGTTGAAGCCTGGAAGCTGTTGAAGGTCTTCAGAGGCTGGAGGAACTGCAGGTTTGCAGTAAGCAGTGGAGATGGCTCTGCCCTTCTTTCTTTCTCAGTCCCCAGGTGGCATCTCTCTACAGATGCTGCCGCAGCAGGAAGAAGAAAGTATCCAGGAAAACTTCGGGGACTGCTTCTGCCACATGAGTTAGGAGACCTTTAAAGGTATGGTACGGCTTCCTCCTAGGGCAAGGCTGGAGGCTATGCACCATGTGGGGAATGCATAACATTCAGGTCTTCGCTTCCTGTTCTGGTCAGGGAGTTGTTTTGCTTTCTGAGCTACTCTGAGAGTTTTGACTCCACATAATAACCCTGAGACAAGGGTGAGGAAGAGACTCACACATGATGCTGCTTTCCTTCTGTGATGGGGTGGGATTCACAGGGTTTTCTTCATCCTCCCAGATGCTGGTAACTGCTTCTCTCATCAGCACGCTGCTGGCCATGGTCCACATGCAGGACAGGCAGGCCAAAGTATATTCCTGGGCGAAAAGACCTTTCAAATTTCCAAATGCAGTTTCACATAAACCAGTTGCTTAACTGATGCTTTCCACACTACTGTGGAAAGGATACTGTGTATTCCTTAATCTGAAAAGTGTTCTCAAATATACAGAATTTTTCTGCCATTGTATGGACGAGGACATTTTGCCTACTTCCTACTCAAAAGAGTCAAGCCATGAATAGATAAGATCCTCCTGCCAGTGATGAGGGGACAATAACAATGTTGTCTCTGCTTTGCCTGCAAGAACTGGCAGCAGCGCTTGTATCAAAGCCCTGGGCCAAACCAATAAATTCTGTTGTGCCATTTGAGTAATAGTGGTCTCTTCTCAGGAGGAAAAAAAGATGAGAGAAAGAAAAAGTAAATCCTAAGGGCTGAGCAGGATTATTTCTGTTTGTCACTCTTTAATTGAACACAAGTATGTTGGATTTTTTTTTCCCCTCTGTTCCTTAATATCTCTTTTCAGTTTCTTTAAAATGACGGAAATTGATGGGTTTAGAACCTAGAGAGCCTTTCATTTGCTGAGATTGTCTTATTCCTGAGATTAAATAAGCACAGTTCCCGGAGAGAGGAACTCACACTGATAACTAAGCCAGGTTAACCGTTTTTTTTGCCATGGTTGATGTGTAGGCTGGCGGCAGGCACATTCACAAATTGGGGTACTGATTTTTCAAGAGTATTCTGCATGGCTGTGTGCTGCAGCGTGCAGTCAGGGCTGACTCCTCTGATGCATCTGTGGTCCCAAATCCCAGGGAGCTCTTGAATATTGTTCTGCGTCATTTTTCTTTTCTATATTCAGTAACTGTGCTTCATTTCCTTAATGAGACCAACCTGCAAAATTAGAGAGTTTGGCTGTAGCATATCCAACTCATACTGCATACGAGCAACCAAGTTCCCATCCCTGTCAGACTTTGGCTGAAAGATTGTGTTTGTAATGGAGTGCACTTCTATTTTGTACTGTAACATCATACTCTAAACCCTTCATACCTTGAGAATGGCAGCTTGGGCTCGTGGGTACTTGCTGCCTCTCAGAAGAGTGAGACATGCTACAGCTGTCCATGTTTTGCATTGATAGACTTGGCTCTGGGTGTGACATAGCATAACAAGCTTGCAAGGAGCTATTGCTTCAATCTAATGAGTAGGTTCAATCAGCAATGTAGGATACATACACTTTGCTAACAGACATGAATGTTAGACTACAAAAGAAGTGTGAAATTTTCTTTAATGTGTTTGCATAGAAAATTGTTATTTAAAATAATTCCTCCCTTGCGCAGTTGTTTATTCATTTGCACCTGTGTAATTAACTTATAAACACCTTTATTCTGTTAAAAAGGTATTTACATGGTTAACTGTATCTTTACCATCCATACTCCTCCTGTGTAAGAAGCCTGACAATTAATGCCAAGATTAATTCCACATGTTTGCAGAAGCGGGCCCACAGATGACTGTTAATTTCCCTTGGCATCCTTGTAAGCCAATATGTTTCTGTTATTTTATTTACAAAATAAACACTATGTATCTACTTAATTATATTTGACGTCATAATTCCAGGTTTTGCTTTGGCCTACAAGGGCTCAGGGGCCTCGGGGAAGCTTTCCTCATTATTAAACAACAGTTATATAGCTGTAGTTACTGAATTATGCTTGAATACATGCATAATAAGCAAATGCACAGCAGTTTCTATAATTAAGTGAAAAAATGCATTTTTCCAAATGGAAAGCATGATGGATTGAAAGGCATCAGAATTGATGCCTTTCTTCGATATTTTGTCCTCTCTTTGAATGAATGAATAAGTCTACATTCTAGATGGGAAAATCATGGGAAACAACATTCACAATGAAGTAGGACAGGGAATGTCTTTAATTTCAGTTAGTATTTTAAATTATCTTAAGGGCAGAAGTGACTTCCAGCAGGGCCTGGTCACACCAGTGACCATATGCTCATGCATTGAGCCCTGGGAGCTCTCAGGCTTCTCAGCACATGGACATGTTGGTCTCTTACCTGTCTGTCTCTAGGCACCTTTCAAAAAACCCTCCTAAGGTCATCCTTGATCCACAGCCCTCCTTTTGACACCTTGACACAGGACCTTGTTGCTGTCTGAAACACACAGTTGTCCCTGGTGCTTTTTTTGTATATGGTTTTCTTTCAGTCCCGCCTTACATGATTGTTTGTCTTTGGTGAAAACTGTGTAACTGAAAATTTGGAAGTCTAAAATACATAAAGTACAAGTTCTTTAGCCAAAGTTCCTGCCCTGCAGAATTTGCTTATACACTTTAGAGTATGTATTCCAAAATCTAGTGCTGCCTGAAGGAAGCAGGTAATGATCCAATGGCTGTTGACAGGATTGCAAGATACATTGTATGCAATCAGCTCCCTATTTGCACAACAGATTTAATTACATGGTAAAATTAGTCTATTAAGTTTTCATATTTATGCTTTGACTATTCATCATCAGGTTTCTGTATGCGTTTTTGGAGGGGTCTTTTTTGGTCTGGTCCAAGCACTGCTGAACTGCTCTAATTTGTTGGGTATGTCACTGTAGTTGCAATGCTTTGCTGCTTTTTTTTTTTGCTTTTGCATTTTTATGCTCTGAAAGTAACATCTTTTTCTTTATCTTTTTTAAAGATAAAGACATTCCCTGCTGATACATCTAATCCTTTTTTCGATCCTTTTACAACAGTACCACAGTTTTCTGTAAGTAGAATGTGCAACTAAAAAACCTGTGTATTTAACACAATTCCAACTGATTTTTTAACAGTATTAGAAACGTATGCGCTAAGCAGTCCTAAAAAAATAAAATTAATTCCAAGTAGAAATTAGAGTGTGAATCAAATATTCCCATTATGCAAATAGTTAATTTGCCTGCATTCAGACATCGCTGCTTACTAGACAGAGGGCTAAGAGTTAAAGGTCAAAGCTCGCTGCTAATGCAGTCAGTTCCAAAATGTTGTTCAGTTTAGGACTCTAGAGGACACTTGTGAAGCTCCATGGCATATTTCCAAGGAGCAATAAGGAAGAGGGAAGACTTAGTCCTCTGTCTAGCAATTGCATGGCCTCCTGCCTGAAACTGCCTGCTGTGCCATCATGAGAAGGTGCCTGATTTTAATTGAATTTACATCTGATTTTAAGGAAGAATTACAGTTAGTCTCTTAATGACTTCAATGTCATGTTACTTGTATAAACGCCTATGTTTACTTAACTTGAATCAAGTGTTGACCTTAATTCTTGTTAAACTTTCGCAGAGGTCGGGATTTATGGGTGTTGGTAAGGTAAACTACATACAAACAGGAAACAATTATTTGTCAATTTAAAAAAAAAAAAAAGTCCAATCTTAGTCCTACTTCAGGGGTAGAAGCATTATGTAATAACTATGACAAAATTATCTACTCAGACAGTTCAGAGCACTTAAAAAGATTTTTGGAGGACCTGGTATAACTCAATACTCATGTGGGGCTGATTATAACCCTTTCTGTCCTTTTCAGTGTAAGAAGTGATTCTGATCTATAAGAAACACTCTCTGATTATAACTATAAACCACAGTAACTGACTATGTTCACAGAACTAAGCATTTCAGACTTTAACCTTAACTTTTACTGGTTGCAGCAATCTGTATCTGGCATATAATCAGAGATAGGTAACTTCGGTCATTGTTGGGCTATGTGCAGTAATTGTCTGCAATTAATGATTTAAAGAAGGAGGCTTTTCTTTCACAATAAACTTGATCATGAGATTTGATATAAATGTTATTTTTCTCCAAATAGGTATTTTAAAGCTAGAGTTAGATAGGCTCCCCAAGCTGAGTCAGTGCCACTGTTGAACTCTAATTAAAGGTATCAGAAAATACCTGGGAATACATCACAGCAACTTTTCGTGAAGTCACTCAAGTCCAGATAGTACGATTGTGGTAAAAGCTAAACTAAAGTTACAGTGTTTGTGTCATTCATAGTACTACTTTATGTAAGCAAAAAGATATGCCCAGAATAGCTGTCCCACTAATTAGTAATGATGGTCTGGAAATTATTTTTCTGTCTATGACAGTTATGATGAAAGCAAAATTTAGGAGGGCTATATAAAATATTTTTTTCATCATTGGGGTGATAGAACTTTAAAATATAAACAGAAGCTACCCTATTATACTTTCCCACAGAAATTTCCATCTTGCAGAAAATCACTGTTTCATAGTAAATTCAAGCATTGAGATTTTTGTTATACTCTGTCAGGAGAGAAGCACCAAAGTAAAGTTCAGCCTAATCTTTCTGAAGTTCCCTCCTCTCCCCATAAAATCCCATTTCCCTGGGCAGGGTGGAGGGCAGAATCCAGATCACAAATGTTTAAAAAAACGTTACAATAAGAATCAAATCGTGTGTGATCCATCGTACATTCTTTTAAGCAAATTACATACAAATATATGTGATAAACCAGCAGATACCTAGAGGATTGCATAGAGATGAGAAAACAATTAGAAAGGTTAATTACACTTTGGTCCTGTGTTTCATGGTCCCAGCCCAAAGAAATGTGCTTCTCCTCAGCAGCTTTTCACTTCATCCTGATGCCCGGGCTCTGCGAGGGCTTGAGGACAGCTACAGCACAAGTGTCAGCTGTAAGGGCAGGGTCTAGATCAGTGCTGGGAGTTGCAGGTAGATCTAACTCTGAATGTTCTCCTGTCACACACAATCCTGGATAGTAACATTTGTTACTCTTTTCCCTTGGTTTTTTTTTTGTTTTGTTTTGTTTTTTTTTTTCCTTTTTATTTT
>WHYT01016730.1:376333-407907 GCA_009806455.1 Tetrax tetrax
TCCTTTTTTTTTTTTTTTTTTTTTTTTTTTTTTTGCTTGGAGCAAAACATTGAAATGTTATTGAGGGGAAAAAAGTTATGAACAGTGACATTTGGAAGACTTTACCTTTTGTGTAGGGCTTCTCATTTTATGGTGTACATGCAATTGTGTTTCTTCTATCAGAGGAAAAATTTGAGAACGTGGTTGCCTGGAATGTTTGAAAACAAGGTTCATACCAGGAGCCCCTCTGAACTTCAGAAATGACAGGCTTGACGATGATATTGTCAGGCTGGTGTGATTTACATAGGCTTAAGTTAATGAAATTATATCTGTTTAAACCAGTTGAATATTTGGCTCAAACATACTGTGCAAGCAGATATATATAAAAAGATGCTTTGGATATATACCATAAAACCATTATCCAGAGCAAACACACTTTAGGACTCAGGGCAAATCTTCACCAAAAGTAATTTGTCGTTACTCTTCTGATTTCAGTAAGGCTGTGAGAATTTACATCAGCTTCACAGAGTGGTGCCTCCTTCTCATTCTGTGAAGTAAGATCTGGCAGTCCTTAGAAGACAGGGATCCTGTATGAGGAACACCAAATTTGAAACGCCTGTAGCCTATAAGGTTGACATTTAAAAGCTGAATGCCAGAGCAAGAAGTTTGAAGAGTGTGTATTTACACACATAAATGGCCAGGGTTGGAGGGAAAGTTTCTTTAGTTGGTTTTACATTTTCTATTTTACTAATTTTGTGGAATTAATGGAATTCTTTCTGCTTCAAAGGTTGTTTTGGAGCATATCAGATGCTTTTAGCTGAAACATGAACAGAAACATGTTAAAAAATGACAATAAGCAAGCAAATCTAATACAGCCATTCTCTCCTAGACTCAAATAATCAAATAATTGTCCCACTGATTAAACTGATTAGTTTGTGTTTTGCAATAATGTTATGTGGCTTGCAAAATTTGGAAAATAATTTAGACAAAGAAAAAAAAGTTGCTATTCAAATAGCTAGATAAATGTCATATGCTCCCTTATGATGGTGACTTTTCTTCCTCCCTGCTTCAAAGTCTGAACCAAGTTCAGAAGAAAAAGTTGTCAAGAAAGAAATGCAGCTGATACCAGTAGGAGAATATCCTAATGGTCCTGATGCACTGACAAACCACACTTGCTCTGTGCTCTTCCCAGGTCAGGGTCTTACATGCACCACTGGCACTTGCCACTGTGGTTTGGCATGAGAAACAGTCCATGCCAAAAAGCAAAACAGGGCTGCTTTTAATTTTAGGGATCCTCCCCCTCCAGTTATATAGGCTGGCCCAGTCTTTGCTGTAATGCTGCAGGGCTAATTTGCCTACCCTGAAAGACAGGAGATGGTTGCTTATGCTTTGTTTTAAACCAGCACTTCCAATATTGCTTTAACATTGCCTGTCACTAGATATTGCAGAATATTTATCTTAGCAAATGTGAGAAAGGGATGGGGACTTTGAAATCTGGACTCCTACAAGCCTGGACTCCTGCTTGTTGCAGGCTCTCTGAATGAGCCAGCAAAAGAGGCAGCTGTTCGGCATCTATGGAGGTTGCACTGAGCAACTGTAGCTACAGCCTCCTGGTTGTTCTCGTTATTAGTTGTTGTAACTGAGTGTTTGGCAATGAATTGGATGGTGAAAGTTAGAAAAAGCAGGAGAAGCTAATCTACGCTTTTTTTTTTCTTTCTGTGTCTGTATACATTTTTTGTAGGCAGAATTTACAGAGAACAAATTGCAATGCTGTGCTGTGCAGTCATCTCCTAAGATAACGCCGGTAGCTCCATCGCCTGTACTGAGATCTTTGGCAGAGACTATACCAACTCCAACGGTTCAGACAATATACACGTCACATAAACCGATTTCGCTGGCAGACAGGTACTGTACATTTCTTTCACAGAAATACTATGGTGCTCTCTGCATTAAAGGAATCAGCTTGATTTCTCTTTTTTGATCATAGTTACTGTAAAGTGCCATTTCCCCCAATACCAAAAGATTTCCAGTTGCTGCTTGACAGCTACTTCAGAATAGGTGGGTTATGTAAATAAATATCTATCTCTTATACATACTCTGAGGAAAAAACCTACCTTAATTAACTGCTGCAGCCAGCAGCCTACCATTTCTATGGCCAGTGGCCTGGAGAGAAAGGGTTGTGCAAATTTTCCACAGGAAAGTCATTTTGTCTGAACCACAAAGGTTTTCTTTTAATAATTGCTGTTGCAATTTGGTTTTTGAAATTAAATGTCCATGGGGGAAAGCTGAAGTTGAGAAATGTCTGCTCTTCCAAATGAAAAACAGGCAGTGGTTTTCTTTATTTTTCCTATTTTAATTTTTTTTTTTTTAGTAATGTCAAGCTACAGTGGTCTTTCTTGTAGTTTCTCAGAGAAACAACAAGCCATCTCATCTTTCCACAGGCAGCCTGCTTTCAATTTTCTATTCTTCCATTGTGACAGTTTTGTATGCTGGCTTCTTATTCTATAATTTAATCAAAGCTGAATTTTCCAAGCTGATAATTTACTGAACACAAATGTAAGTGTGGATATAGTCAATACTTCTGGGGCAGAAAAAGTCCCAGAATTGTGTTGAAGTATTTCTTTGGCATCATAATAAATTAGCCTTTTTTACTTTTGGATTCACAGTCAATTCCCAGTTTCATTTGTTAATTATTTTTTGCCAATGTTTATTTAATTGCACATGCACACTTGTTCAACATTGCTAACTCATCTAAAAATTTATTGTTCCAGTGAAAATATAAGTCTGAAGCTGTAGTGCTGAACTCGGCTTCTGTAGGATGTCTCGAGCACAAGTGGGTGATTCCACCCCTCCTTGTCCATGAATGGGCTGCAAGGTTTCTGACCTGCAGTTTAAATCTCCAAACCAAACTGCTTTACAAGCATTAGATGCTTAACTCTCAGAACAACACAGTAAATAGGTTTTTCCCCTACACTATTTATTAAGAAATGGAGTCACTAACCCAAAGCATTCCCAGAATTGCAGAGCCTGGGAGTCCCGGAGTGATTCGGATGTGAGAGCAAGGACTTCAGGCTCTGCTTCCCATACCCTGATGTGTGCACAAGAAATAGGACTGTAGTAAATTCAGAGCACATAGGTGGCCCCCAATATCAAACCATGCTGAGGAGCAGAAGACTGTAATACCAGTTTTTTGTGATACTATTTACTGTAGCTGTTTCATTTTTCGAGTCCTAATCCAGCTTCCTTTAATGGGAGCAAGATTAAGTCACAAACTGTTTTGCCATGTGGGTCTTTTTTTGTCCTTTTTCTCGCTTCTGTTTGCTCTTCAGAAATATCAAGTGGTACTTGTTTTTGAATCAGCCATCAGTTATCAGCTTTTACACTGAATTGAGTCTGACCTTTTTTCCCTTCCTTTGGTATTTTGAAAATGTTAATTATTTTAAATTGAAATCTGAGACTTATTGTTGTTTCCATAATTGGCTGTTTGTGCATTAATTACACAGCGCTGAGACTCTGAGGCGTGAACTTGAGAGAGAGAAAATGATGAAAAGACTCTTGATGACAGAATTATGAAATTCGCACTTCCGTCAGATGGAGAATGGATTGGGGCCTTTCATGTGCCTTCTGTCTGTTTACATTCCTCTGCTTCTGTGTACTCAACATAATGCATCGGGAAAATGTGTGATATTCCTGGCTCGCCTGGATTCACCACGGTTGGTTAAAATTAAGTCTCAGCTAGACTTTAACTTGAAGGAGTTCCTTTATTCATTTGCTGCTGGGAAATAAACCTTCAATCCTTTATCTCTCCTGAGATTTTATACTATTAACACAGTTAATTTCAGGTTTGGTTTTGGTAAATCTAGGGCAAAAAAAGGATCAGCAAGGAGCGTACTGATTTCTATTGGGAAACACTGTTCTGTACATATGTTAATAAGTGCACAGAAATTAATGTTATGCAGAATATTTTGATAGTAACATAGAAAATACGTCATTTTGTACAACTGAAAATTGCAATGAGCTACTGCTATTTGTTAAAGAACCATTTTTAAAGCAGAAGAATGATTATTACATCCTAACCCCAGGACTGTTAGTCTCCACAGAAAAATAAACGGTGGTCTTATTAAATTCCTAACCTTAACCTTTACTCAGAGATATAAATAGCTGCAAGGGGGAAAGACACCCCACCATACAGGTATACGCATGCAACACTCCCTTATAGTTTGTCATCTTGACCGAAACCTTCAACTAAATCTTACCGTATTTCCATTAATGAAAAAAATCAATTGTTTAAAGTAATTTGCTACTGACTTTCTAGCTTGATACTGACTTTTTTTAACTAAGTAAGAAGTTTTACCTTCTCCAGGTTGCCTAGGCTTTAGGGCTTGCCCATACTCAGACAGCTTCTGCCCCAGCGTTGAAGGTTGCAGAACGTCAGAGATGTGGACATAGCTCACGGAGGGAGGATTTTTTTCCTTCCTGGGTAGATAAACCACCTTCCTGACTGATGTTGATTGATCACTTTAAAGACCAATAACAATGATAGTTTATGACGTAGCTGTGTCTATACCCATTTTTTTCACTCTACTAATTGGCATGTGTGTACTGGCCAACCTGTGGAGGGTACGCCTGGCTATATGTCCCTCTTACCTCTGGCACGCAAGCAGCCTCCGCGTTTGGTGGAGCTATCTCAGGCATCAGGTGGGGTGGGTAGTCAAGCCCAAGCAGAACCACAGCCCCAGGGAGGGTGTTCATGGTATACAGGTAACGCTACCAACTATTTCCTAGGAAAAAAAAAAAAAAGAAAGAAGGTCTCCATTTCCCCCTGTTCAGTAGTGCAGGGTCATCTAGAAAGCTACCAACAACTGAGTGTCAGCTACAAGGTACTCTTCCAACAGGAACGCTTTTGTGCATTTTGTATGGTTGAAGATGTATATTTTTCTGTTACTCTGTACACAATGTTCTCTTGTTTGTATTAAGATAAAAGATTGCCCTTAATTTGATACTGATTATGATGGCTTTATCTCAGCTTAAGAAATTTGTTTGTGTGGAGGCTGGCAAGTGATGGCTGTGAGGCTGGGTTTCCTTCAGAGTTAGCTTGTGCTCTTTTTCTGAAACAAGAAGTTTTGAGAGCATTGTAGGACTGTGGATTGTAGTGTGGAGGCATAAAGTGACTTGTCTATTTTATATTTACTGGGACAAGAAATTAGCATGTGGCTCTCCAGTTAAATCCACGAAACTCAACTTTCTGATTGCCATAAAATGAGGCAAATTAAATAGCACAAGTGTTAGAAACTCACAAACAGAATGTAGTGAAGTGACTCAACATAAGCAATGGGCACAAGGAGCCATAGAAAAACACCTGGATTGCGGATTTCAGAGTGCTCAGGTGACTTTGCTGGGTAACCAGATACGATTTGTATGCTGTCCACCTTCTAGTTACAGTGCCAGGACACTTCTGTTCCTTCTGTTTTAATGTACTGCTCCATCAATCTGAGGTTATTAAGAATCGATTAGGAACATTACATCCCTGTGAAGAAATCAGAAAGGAGGGGGAAATGCAACAGACACAAAAGGCTGCATCTTCCATGTCCTGTTACGCTTCTCTCACCACTTCCCAGAAGGTTCTGGCAGAAAGAGAAGCGACAGCACATTTTGTCTGCACCTGAGTGAAAGCGAGTGTTGTGAAGAACAAATAAAAGAAAATTGTAATTAGAGGTGATGTCTTGGGAGAGGAAAGTAAAGTAAGGCTGAGAATGGCACAGCACTGTAGCTGAATCTGATCTGCTGCCTGCTGTTCGGCAACCCTCGGTTGTGTGTGAACTTGAGGAAGTTTCACAAAGTCATTGTCAAGGAGAAACAGAAAAAACAAATCTGAACACACACTTCAGTCATACTGATGGCCATGGAGTGGACTTTGGGAACTCCGCAATATGCCTTCAGGTTTGGGGACAAACAGATTTGATTCCCCACATTAGGGCAGTCTGGTCACTTAAGCAAAAGCCTTTAGCAAAACCGAATGCCTGACTCAGACCAGCCAATCAGATGTTCTGGCTCATAAACAAGTTATTAGTTTATTATTTAAAATGCAATGTTTTTCTCCCATTGTATAAAAATTCTTCAGCTGAAATAGTCAGAACTGGAAAGCAAGAAATGTGAACCAAGGTTACTTTACAGTGGCCAAGTCTTTATAGCTGAAGCGTGCCCTGGCATAGCTGAGAAAGAGCAGAGACTCCTCCCTCTTTGGTTCCCACCAGGAGAGCACGGAAAGCCTTGCATGGCTGCTCTGTTCCTGTGGGATGTTTTCCACCAAACAACCCCAAGTATGTTGCCTTGTCTTGTTTTAGTGTCTTATCCACTGGCTGCCACCGTTTCCTATTCTGCAGTCTAATGGAGCTTTATTAAAACTGTTTTATTGATACTGAACTAAACTTTTAATTGCAGAAAGTCATCACCTTGTCTTTCTTATCACATACCTTCTTCAGCCATGCTTAAGCGTCCCAGTTTTCACATCCTTTGAATAAATACTCCTGCCTCACCTCTGGTTGGGAATTACAATGTTAGGACACCTGTTACCCAAAACTACTACAAACAAGACAATGTGAACACAGGCTGAGGGGCAGATAGTCTAGATTTGTCCCTAGACCTTAACTTTATACAGGTGTGAAAGGATACTCTGCCTGAGGGTATGTCTATATAATACTGCAGAAGTATCTGAACTAGCTTTAATGAGCTTGCATACGTAGTTGTGGCAGCATGAAGCCCAGCACAGGCTATCATTACAATGTACATTGACACGTGTAAAGATAACACATACGAACAGCAGCCTTCTGAAGCACGGTCTCCAGAGTTGGTGACAGGAAAGGGTGGCTGAAAGGAGTTTGTCTCTTCAGCTCTCCTGGGAAAGGGTCCATCTCACCTAATGTTAATATGTCCAACTCTCACCTGATGAGAGATCAAAGGAATTGCCTTCCAGAGGTGCCTCTGACTTCAATGTCTGCCTTTATATTGCTGAAAGTTAAGTGAGATGAATCCTGCTCTCCATCCCTCTGGTTAGGTCTACATTGCAAACCCTTGCCAACATGGCTACATCATCCAGGGGTGCTTTGAGGTACGATTTGTGACCGATGTAGCTCTGCCAGCAAAAGCCTCGCACGTTAGGTGTAAATATACTACCAGAAACATCCTGTTGTCAGAATAGCTTTTATCCCTTACAGAGAGAACAGAGAGCTGTGGTAGCTTAGAGTGGCATAAGGACACAGGTTTTGTCACAGATGTGCCCAGTCTGGGCATAGCTGGTAGATGAAACCTCTTGCTATAGCCACCCTGGCAAAGCCTGCCAGGGGTGGCTTTGGCTTTTAACAGTGCCCTGAGTGCTGCTCTGACCCGGTCAGCCGATCCCAGCTTTCCAGCTGAAGTCTCTAAGCGGCAAAAGGCAATGTTGTCATGTTTGGGTGATTCCAGCGAAATTTATTGGCCATTTAAATAGCTATGCAAGGAGTTAAATGTTTTCTTATATTGCAGTCTCTTATGGAAGCCAAACAGTTGTGCTTTGTTTTTGTGTGGTTCAGCTGTTTTCACTATTTTGTTTTTAAAAGAATAACTGGGTTTTTTTTAGAAATGTTCTTTGAGATCCCACATCTCTATCAAATCCCAGAGTGTGTGCAGATTTTTCACGTTTCAAGCATACTTAGACCCTGAAAATGCAATGTTTGAAAATTAACTCCTCTGAAGTTTCAGTTTGTGGCTTCACAACTCTCTTGCAACAGGTTGCCTACGTGCCCATTTGAAACAGAGCTGGCAATGCAGTGAAAAGTTTCATTGGAGGCAGCATCATGTTTTGTTTGAACTGTTTACAAATATTTTTTGGTTTTCTTTCTTTCTTTTTTTTTTTTTCTAAATGCATTTCTGGTTCATTGGCTACAAAAACCTACTCGTAATTATGCAATGGGATATTGTTTGTTTCTTTTGTCTTTTCTTTTTTTTTTTAAATGTCCTGATGTTCAAGGAGTTTGCAATAAATATACTGAGGCTGATCTGTAATTGCATGTAAGACCAGCCTCACAACTGTGTTTTGTAAAGTTAAGTGCCGTAAAAGAACCTGTAGATGACGTGGAGAAGGAGGGAAGGGAGAGAGGAAGTGGAGAAGAAGGCTTCTTTGGCAGCTGCGGCTTTGACTGGTGGGTAGCAGCTTTAAAGTAAGATTGCTCACACCATTTTGTTTCATCTGAGTAGCAGCGTGTATCATCAGACAGTGTACGATGGCATTTTGTTGAACACATGCCTAGAGAGAAACTTTTACGGCTCAGCTGTTTACCTGTTCCTGTATTCATGCCTGCAATAAATGAGATGAAAAATAAGTCACGGAGTCTGAGCAATTTGTAGTCCAGTCAGTCATTTAGGAGGCATGGGGCAGTATGCCAATTAAAGGAAACGTTTGATTGCTAATAAAGTGAATCTGCCTTCATTAAAAAAAAAAAAAAAAACCCATCCTAAGAAAAAAACAGAGAACTTCTTCAAAGAGCCCAGAGGTTTTCTCCAGCTTAAAGTTACAGATCAGTGTTGTAGGGTGCCAGTCATCTGTTGGGTCATTAGCTGGCGCATGCTCTGCTGAGTACCAGAGCTGGAAAAACACTAGCAGGATCAGGGTAGAGAAACACAAAACATGGCATGTCCCTGGTCTTTCAGCTGGAACTCAAAAAGTGGTGAAAAACACTACTGGAGTGCAAGGTGTGGGAAGAAATCTTTTTCACACAGAGCTGAGAGACTCCAAGTTATTAAACTGCTCCATGAAGGAAAATTTTTAAGAAAACCAAAACCAAACCATGAACAAAGTCTATTAATTGTAATTTTTTTAAAAAAAAAACAAAATTAAAACATTTCACTCAGATTTTTGCCCTTAATTTTGCCATTCTTTAGATGTCTAACTGAAAAGTTGCTTCAGAATTAAACATTTCCATTTCTTTTGTTCAAAGATCTCTAAATCAGGACGTTTTGACATTAACTTTCCCAGTGCACTTATGAAATGAAATCCCAGTAACATTCACCCCATTTTCTGAGATTGCCAAAACTCTATATTCGGAAGGAATATGATCCCATCCCAATTTCTCCAACTGGGTATTCATCTATTTTTAACCTCTATGCAAGCAGGAGGGGAAACAGATCAACGTTATTCCATCAGTACTCAATTTATACCAAGAAAATTGATTATCCAGTCAGCAAGCCTAGTTAATTAATTCCCCTTAATACTAAAGAAATAGCGTTCTGGGGTGTAGGGGAATGAGAAGCTCTGAGCTAAAAGGTCAGCAAAGACTCTCGTGTAATTTGGCTGTAAATGAGAAGCGTGAGGACTTCAGAGATGTCAATCTGAACAATATTTTGGTGCATTATCAGATGACTGATTCATGGGACTGGGCACGAGGTCATTGAGGTAAATTCTGTTTCTCAGGGGATGTGCTTTCTAGAGCAGAAAACAGACTTTGCGTGCAGGGACTGTTAACTTGGAGCAGGGAGGGGGAAGATGTTACCAGCCTGGGTGTGTTTCACAAATTCTGCTGCAGCAGTGGGGCAGGAAGGTGCCCATACAGGTGCAAACACTGGCTGGAAAAACAAACCCCAGCCCTTGTGAAAGGCAATGGCCACGCTCTTACCAGCCACAGTGAAGCCTTTGGGGCTGGCAGGCATTGGGATCCCCATGCCCAAGTGCAACTTGCTCTGAAGGGCAACCCTACAGCAAACCCAGTGTCAGGGATGGCTGTCACCTGACCTGGTGGAGGAGATGCAAGGGAATGAGGGAAATAAAATAGGAGCCATTGCCCTTCCCCAGCCACTTCCCAGCAGGTTCACAGGAGTATCCCCAGCTCCTGGTGTCAGATGAGGAAAGCAGGCCTGCTCTTTTTGTGAGGAACTGAGCATGGGATCAGCTTAGCTGTGGCATCAGATGTGTCTGACAGCCCCGACTGATGTCTTATGTGCTGCCAGTAGCACGTATCATATGTGTAGTGTCTTCTCTCTCCAGGCTTTAGGGTCTGCAATTCTCGGGGGAGAAGGGAGGAAAACAAGGAGATGGAGAGCAGATCCACACCATCCCCTGCTGGGATGCCTGGCAGAAAAGCACTGCCTAAGACAATGTTTGCCTTTTTAGTTTATTTTAAAACTACATATATAACATTACATCATTACGTAGGTAATATGCAATTGATACTAATTCTATATTTTTAAATGAATATTTCTACAGTGTCTGTGGTATACAATGCTAGTGACCAAACAGCCCTGCCATCGCAGTACCTGGCACAGCAGTGAGGTGTAAAAGCCACGTGCATCTTCACTGTTTCATGCACTGGTTATTCAGCTCTTCAAGCAGAGAGCCACTTACCTTCCTGCGTCGTTCCTCCTCTGCCTTTCATTAGCCAAATGTTTTGGAAATCCAAAGAAAACACAACACAAATTCTTTTCTTTAAAGATACTTAGTCAGTGATGCTTAGCATCACAAAGCCCCAGTGATGGGAAGAAATCAAGTATCATCTTTTTAAAAAATTATTTGCCTTGCTGCTTTCGAAAACAACAACAAAAAGTGATTTCTGTGCTGCCTGCCTCCCACTCTGCTCTGGCTTTTGATCCCCTCCAGCAGTGCCAGGCTTGGCAAGGGCACGGGATGGCTTGGAAGGAGAGAACAAGGGTTGTTTTTTTGGGCAGGGGATGGACTGCCAACACCCTCCCCAGCACTTCCTTTCCTCCTGTGGTACACTTCTTGCTGTGGCTGACACAACGGCTCTGTCCTCTGAGGTGGGACCCGTGCTGCCCCGCTGGGAGGTGGGGAGATGTTTGCAGCTCCAGGGTGACTCAGGAAGGGTTTGGGGCTGGGGGAGGCACTGAGAGCTGCAGCACTTGTGTATGTAAGAGGCACACATAAGAGCTGGGGCTCTGGAGATTTTGGAGGCTGTGTTGCTCCTGGGGTGTGTGGGCATGAGGAGATGAGTGAGGTTCTGGGGAGGGAGGTCAGCGTAGGCTACCCTCTACCTGGATATGTGAAATTAGGAATCTGATGGCAGGGGCATCACTGTGAGGCTGGTCACTCCTCCATCCTGGAAAAGAGTTTCATATCTGTGCCCTCCACAGCTGACTAAACCCCACAGGGCCTGTGTTTGCTCAAGGAACAGAGCAAGGTCTGCAGCAGGGCTGCAGTCGGTGCCTTCAGCAGTACTGAACAAGACCAGCAGCACCCCCATTGCACTGGGTCACGGCTCTTTTGAGGCAACACAGGGACAACAGCCCTCGAGAAGCATCTCTGCCAACACTGCCAGCATGTGAAGACAGGGAGGGAGAGTGCTGGAGCTGACTTAGCTTTGCACCCAAGAGCGCTCCCATCTTTCATTTCCAGCCTGACAAGCCAAGGCTCAGCGTGGGTTTTGGCCAGCTCGACACCTTGCCCTGGTTATTGCAAGCCACCGGGAGCAGAAGGTATGTCCTCAAACCACCTGCTCCGCAGCCCCTTCATGTCTCTCCATGCCACCCAGCTAATCCTCCTCCCCGCTCTGCTTGGCACTCACCTGCTGATTGGTTCACGAATGTTGGCTTCCTCCACCCCTGTGAGCATCCCTCCCCTCCCACACAAACACCTCTGGCTTTGTTCACTTTCCAGATAAAAATCTTTTGCATTTCTGAAGCCCCTTGCCAGCACTTGATTTCCCTGAATCTCAGTAGGTACTCCTCCATCCACACGTGTCTCGCTCATGTCTCCATCTCCCCTCCACCTGTTCCACCTCTGCTCACATCACAGTAGCCTCCCTCTCCCCAGACAACAGGCCCCACTGAAGGTTTTTTCCCCATCTTTCCTGTAGGCCCCCTTGAGGTACTGGAAGCCATGGCTACCAGGAGCTCTCCTCAGATCCAGCCTAAATATCTGTGTGTGCAGTGCCCAGCCTTGTCAATGATCCTGCCTATTCCAGAGCACCATAGGCAGGAAGGGCACGGAGGAATATTTTTAAAGGGGGCGGGGGACAGGAGGGGATTAGCATTTGCTCTACCCTTAAAATGAGTGATTTTGCTCTCATATTTTTAGAAGCTTAGGCTCCATTTTAACAAGAAGACACTAGTGAATGGAGGGACCAAAGACACCCTTGCCTGCCTTCTTTCGTCTTGCTACAGGTAGCATTTCAGCAACCTCCCCCTCCTCTCCATACTCTCACAGCATAGCCATGGCCATCCCTTTATGCCCCTGCAATTAGATGAGGTCTTATGCTGCTCCATAACGCTGCACCAAACTTCGAATCACTGGAAAGAGATGGGGAGGGGGGCAGGATGGAAGATGGGAGAGGTCTCATCCCCTTCAGGTGCACTAAGGTAAGTCCTCTCTTCCCCAAGCAATACAGATAGAATTAATCTTGCTATATATTATGTGGTAATAAATCATGAGGGCAGCCCAAGCTGGGTACTTCTTTTCTTTTTTCTTTTCTTCCTCTTTTCTTTTTTTTTAGGTGCACAACCTCTCACCTGGCAAACACAAACTACTGCTCTGGCCATGAAATTGATAACGAACTTCTGGGTTTGCCACCTGGTCTCACAGGAGTAACATACCATTAAGTCTCAGTGAAACTGCTTTAATTGTTGGTTGTTTTTTTTTCCTTTGTGTGTTCTTTGTGTGCGCTAAGAAAAACAAAACAAAACCCAGGCCTAACAGAGCAGCATCTAACCAACTAGAATTGCTAAATACTTTCCTGGAGTGGGGAAAGAAAAATTTTTCGGACAGTCAGAAGGATGTTCCCAGCAATTTGCGCTCTTTCTCCACTTGCGGGATTTGCATCTCCCATCCTTCCCCAGCAGCACGGCCTTGGTTTCCCCTCTGGAAAAGCTGCATTAGTGCAGTGACTTGAACCCCTGCACTGCTAGTCCTGTGTCCCTCCCATGGAGGCTTGAAATATCTCTCTACAGAAGAGCTGTCCCTCCAGCTGCTGCTTCCTCACCTGCCCAGCTCAGCAGACCCAGACGCTGGGAGGTGCTGATAAGCTGTTGCCTTCCCTGCATCTGATGGGTCCTATTGTAGGACCTTGGGGAGCTCAGCACAAATTCAGTAGAGAAGAGTGTACCTTGGTAGGTCTCAGCAGCCTCCTAGCTGTGTGCATTACCTACGAATTGAGTGGCAAAAGCTCCAGGCTTCACTTTCTAGGGACACCCTACTCTTGAAAGAAATCTTTCTGCCACACTAAGGTGGCTCAGTTGATCTCCAAGGGCCACCTCTGCCAACCCTGAACCACTGTCCCCACTGGCCTGTTCACCCCTGTTTGCAGAGCCCTGGCTGCACGGCAGTTTCTGCTTGAACAGCAGTCTTGCAAGACAGCTTTCCTTGCTTGAAAACCCTTCCAAGGACACTGCGCCCAAGCCCCAGTGAGGAGCTTTAGGACATGCAGGACCTGTCTCCTGCAGCTGTGGGCCAGCTCAGGGCAGCTGATATCTCCCCAAGCGGCACTTGGACATCCAGTTCCAGCACTGCACTCTCCGGTGGGGAGAGCCTGGCACAGCTCTCAGTCTCCTTTATAAAGTCTAGTTCTGAAGTCCAATCAGTGTTGTTTATGCTCATATTGTAACAGAACGGAAAAAAAAAAGATGAGTGATGCTTCAGTAGGTCGGAGAGTGTGACAAGATAAATGTAATTACAATAAACGCAATATATTGAAAGATACTACTAATTAAAAGTGTATGAATTATGCATGTACCTCTTCCACAGCCTGTAACTGTGTGGGCTCAAGCAGTAACAGCACATCCGGCTCTGGCTGCCCCAGGAAACTCATGGCTGCTTAATTTCTCACTCGCACACCTAACACTGCCCGGCTGGCTAAGGACTGCAGCAGTGCAGCAGGGACAGTACAGGAAGACAGGGCTTGGTGGTGGAAAGGTCCCAGCACCTGCAGCTCCCCAGAGCATCCCAGGGCCAGCACTGTCACCACCACCCCACAGTGCCTAACATCACCAGCAGATGCCTGGGGCTCAACTTTCAGCAAACTTGTTGCAAGTTATTTCCTTAATATGGAAGAGTGCCTTTTGTTAAACGCTTTGCTGTCCTTTGGGGTAAACAGAAAATGTTCCCTGTCAAGGCAGACAGTTGCGCTTTGCGGCGTTGCCAAGCCCATCCCATCAGATTGCGCCCAGGGCTGCGCCATCAATCTTCTGCTAAAGGCTGCTTCCTTCTCATATCTTCATTTACCAAATGTGGTGGAGCAAAATCCCACGAGAGAAAACAGATCCCATTAGTGTCTGTAGAAAATTCAAACTGTCCATTATTAAATTAAAACAGGAAACAAAGCAATTGGCGGGGGAGGGGGAGACTCCTCTCCCTAATCACTTCGTAGAGCCCATACATCTCATTAGAGCTCGCAATAAATCACGCCTTGTTATCGGCCAGATGTGCAAGCTTATGAAATCTGAATCCAAATGTTCATCTCCAGATAGTTTACTGTTGATTTGTTTCTCATTTCCGTGCCTTACGGAAAAGAGAATGGACAAGATTTTTTTTTTTTCATGCTTACACAAACTCCGCCTTTTTCTTCTAGGGAAACTTTGGCCTGGGTTCAGCAAGACACTTACACGTGCCCAGCTTCAGGGTGGGACTGGTCCTCCCGGCCTCCCTCCAAAAGAGCTGGGGTAATTCAAACAGTCACAGCGAAAGTGCTTGCCTGTGCTTCACGCTGTGCCAAGGCTTTACATCACAAGATATTCTTACCAGGCACATTTGATATGTTATGCTCAGCTGTTTTCCTGCATGGTTTTTTTCTGATGACAGGAGTAATACATAATGAAGGCGAGAAGCTGCAGCCTGCTCCGAGAAAGACAGGGGAGTTATTTTCCTCTGTGTGCCTGTTGTGGTCAGGTTTGGATAAATCCTCAGGGCTGAGCCTCGCCTGTTTGGCTTGCACTGGTGTAGGCCACTGCATGGACCTTGTCCACTGCACGGACCTTGTCCGCTGCATGAGGGTGGAGGCTATGGGGATGCGGGATGGGAGCCCTGGGCAGCAGGGTTAATTGGGCACCAGGAGGAGGAACAGCTTGGCTAGGAAATAAAAGGAAAGGAGTCCAGTGCTGTGGACAGGCCTAGGGATGGAGGGTTGGCTGGGGGAATCGGGTGTCTCCAACCAGGGTTCAAGAAAAGGAAGAGCCCAAAGCAGCTAAACCCCAGAAGAGATTGGTTTTTTTTTCACTTTGACCTTTTGCTACGGTGTGCTACAGGGTATGCACCCAAGGCTTCTCTGCACCCTGAAGGCAGAGGAGGACTGGAAGCTGGGATGTGAGCTACTGCTGTTTACTTGGTCTCCTGGTCACATCTGTGTCATGTGTGCTGGTGCCAGCATCAGCTGGCTCTGAGCCCTGGCTCCCCTGCCAGGTTTGAGGCTGGCTGCAGGTTGCATCTGGCTGTGGATACATGGCAAGAAGCTTTTAGGGATGCTTCGGGTTGTTTTGTTTTTTTTTAACACAAGATAAGATAGTCAAGATCAAGACTTGAGCATGAAGCTTGGGTGAGGAAGAGGGGATGTAGAAAGAAGTCCAAGGATGGGATGTGTTTCACAAACTAAGCCTGAGGGAGCTTCCCACTCAAATATAGGCCACGTAAAAATGTATCTGTGACCCCTGCCTTGTAAAGCCCAGGGTGATCTGGCTGCTTTCCTCCCCTTTCCTCTTCGGGGCAGGGACTGTACAAGCTGCCATGGCTGCTTTCCAGCAAGGGAGAGGTGGAGAGTGGTTGAGAGCTCTCATGAATCTCTTGTGGAGTCTTGAGCTGCTACAGTTCAAATGCAGAAAGAGGAGCTTGCCCCTTTTTGTTTTGTGAGCATTTCTGAGAGGCAGTAAGAGTCCATATACAACATGAAAACCTCAGCAATGGCTGAGCAAAAGCCTGGTAGGGGCTGAACCATATAAGCATGGAGAAAGTGTTTCTTTAAGTCACTGACTGTCTTTTTAGAGGATGTTCCTCAAAATGATTTGGCTGAACCCCCAGTTAGAGAACAGGAGATGTTCTGCTTGCCCAGCAGAGATTTAGGCAGTGGTACAAGTGCCTCGTCCATATCCCTCCTGGAAGCACTGTGGATCACAACATAGGCAATACTGGGGCTTTGGGGCCTCTGGGAAAAGGTATCAGGAAAGCACAGCGGAGCTCTTACCAGTCTCCTGTTTTTCTGAACTGGGGGAGAGGAATGGGGTGGGAAAGAGAGTTGCACCAAAGTCTGCACGGGCAGCGGAAAATCTTGGTTGCTTTGTAGGTGATTTTTATATGTTGGTACAATAGATGAGCTCAGCATGCTGTGTTAACTTGTGGGATTCTTTATTTTTATTATTAATTAATACAATACTTCTAAAGTGTGTTTTGGCAAGTGGAAATGGACTTGAGAGATGGGCTTAATATTCCTCTGTGCCTTTTTCTGCTTTGAAAGCAACAAAACAGCTTTTGGCTTTCAGTTACTCTGTCATACTTGACTTATTTTTTTTGTGGTCCTGGGTTTCTCTCACTTGTGTGTGCATGGTTGCAATAGAAATAAACTAAAACAATGGGATTTCATCTAAGGCATCTACAAGAAAACGAGATCACTTCAGAAAGATGAGCAACGGACATATAAAAGTCAACTGGATATTGAATTCAAAGAAGTGTGAGCTATCAAAAAAAGAAGTGGTTGTTGAGAAATCTAAAGAAAATTCTGGTACTGGCATTCTTTCAGTGGAAAGACATTGGGAAAACGTAGCAACCGCCTCATAACAGTGCAATTGTGGCCCAATCTGGAGCAACTGGGCTGCCACCACAGGAGATGATGTCTAAACAGATAACTTAGAAAAATTCTAGTTTGCCAGCACCACGAATTTGTCTTGAAGTTGTGAAAAATGTGAAAATTGCAGTTGGTTAAAAGAATTTCTATTGGCTAAAATACCAGCAAGACAGGAAGAATAGCATGCTGGTTCAGCTCTTGCTATCTGAAGACAGCTCAGCTGCAGAGAGCCCAGACATAGCCCCAGCAGAAGATGCATGAGCAGGGTGCATTGGGGCTGAGGTGTTGGGGATCCTTCCAAAGGCAAAGGCTGGTGTTCAACATGCTCACAAAACAGTCTGAAACCCACAGTCAGGGCAGCACTGCTGAATGGGCTTCCCTTGCCTTTGGGTTCTTGAGGGTCAGAGAGAGGGCTCACCGTTGAAAAACACTCTAAAATGAACAGAAACTGTTGGTAGCACGAGTAACTGCAGAGGTACCCACAGCCTGCGGGGAGGCAAGGAGGCTACGTCCTGGCAGAGCTTCCTCAGCTGAACGGCTCCAGGAGGATGGAGACCGACGTAAATCCCTTCCCTGTGGGCACAAAGTACACCCTGCTGCTGTCAGGCTTGTTCAGGAGCTAAGAGGATAACAGGGTTGCCTCCACTCTGAGGAAACCCCACCATTCAAAACTGAAAGAGCTCTCGCTTCTCCTCACAAAGAAGGGCTGGCGCTAGCCAGGGGAGGTCATACCGCAGCACGACCAGTGTCCTTCAGAAATGCCTGAAGAAGAAAACCAGTAGGAAAACTAACACCCTTGGAAATAAAAGGGCAGAATTAGGATAACTCCACAGACATGAACAAATGCTTATGTCCACACTTGGGAAGAAATCTATACAATACCAATGAGGAATACATAACTGGGTGTATTTGCTTTGGTGGCTTTCCAAACTTCCTGGGAAAGGCTTTGTCGATAGTCGTACCTGTATTTAATCTATGGACTTCCTTTCTACCCGAAGGGTTTACCCTCAGCCTGCTCTGCTTTGTACTTCACAGAGGTAGCAGGTGACGGTTCACTGGCATTTTTAAACTTCATTTAAGTTTTCCGCACAACGGCTGTGTCTCATGCAGGGTAAATAGGCAAGAGAATAAAGCCCTTTCGTGGGCAGAGCTATCTCCTCCACATGAAAGCCGGCAAGGTGCGGCTGCTCACTGATCCTGCTGAAGAGGGTTCACAGCTTGCTTTTCTCCAGAGCTACCATGGTCTGTAAATGCAAAGGCAATGCCAGAAATCCAACAGGAGAAAAGGCAGCCAGGAGACCTCGGGCACAGACAGTGATAACTTCTTCCTGGAGCTCAGGCTCAGGCAAAGAATTTTGGAGGCCTTTGGGGATGGAAAAGGATTTAGAAGAAACTGTCTTCCCATTTGACTTTTACTGTGACCAAGCCTTGGAGACAAGACTTTGCCTATTATCAAGAGGAGAGAGAGAAAAACACAAGAGAATGGCTGTTACTATTTAGGTTAGAAAACCTCACGAAATCATAATCTGTAAATGTGCCATGCTCCTGTGTGGGTTGGACTTCAAACCTTTCAAAAGATGGGTAAGACCTAAAAAATACTCAGGTGAGTAAAAGGGCGTTTCCTGGACTTTACTGTGCTGCTCTGAAAGGTTGCACAAAATCCAGAGGAAACATCGAGGCCAAGAACAGAGCTGGTGAGAAGGCGGCAAGGTCTTGCTGCAGCTTGAGGAGAGTTTCCTTATTCTGTGAGGGCTGCAGTGGCGGTGGTGGGGGTTTTTGCTCTTAAAATCCATTCTAATTTGAAAGTGGGGATTTAAGGAAAGGTGTTTCCTAACGTTACTCAGGCCTCTGCTTTTGCGCTGGTTTGTGTGTCCAGCCAGATTGTAGTTAGGGGAGAAGGAATGACTGACAACTGAATCCCATTGCTGTACTGCTAGAGCACACTGCTAAGCACCTCTTTTAAAGAAATGGGGAAAAGTAAATCTCCTTTTTTCAAACTGTCAAAGAAGCTGTTTGTCCTGTTTTTTTTTTTTTTTTTGTGAAAAAGAAAGTGATGCCCAGAAGTATTCAGTGTCTCTAAAACAAATACTCAGAGAAAGGGAAGAAATGTGCTAGTGAAATGGTTGTCCCACTGTGACCTGTGACAGTTTCAGGCAGCCTGGAGAACTGGAGAGTTAAGCCAAAAGCATCCTGCAGGCTGCCCTGGCCAGCAGAGAAACTGAGGCTGCTGCTACATGCTGGATGATCACTGTCTGCCTTTGTATGGTCTAATTAGTGGAAGACCCAAAATACGGGCAATAGTAAACTCAAAGGCACCAGCACAAGGGCAGAGCTACAGCTGGATGGGAGCCACAGCCCACAGCAGGTGACCAAGAAGAACGCGCATCTGGGACACACAGACAGGCGAGCTCTTCCCACCAAGCAAGTTTTCTTTTCATCTTGTCTTCTCAATGCTGTTGGAAAGCACTGTAATAAAATGAAAATGGGACCAGGAAAGGTGGAAAGAATGAAGGAGAGTCATACAGGATAAATAATCTTTTCCTAGGGCATTTAGACATTGCCGAGCCATCCAAGCCACCTGCACCCAAAGGATTTAATCCTGTTTTTCTCAGCATCTGCTGATCAGGTCACATGCAGCATTTCTG
This sequence comes from Tetrax tetrax, assembly GCA_009806455.1. Classification (NCBI taxonomy): domain Eukaryota; kingdom Metazoa; phylum Chordata; class Aves; order Otidiformes; family Otididae; genus Tetrax; species Tetrax tetrax. The sequence goes on from WHYT01016730.1 coordinate 395,700, forward strand.
TAAAAGAAATACAGATGCTAGCAAGCTCTTATTTCATTATCAAAACCAACATCACAAGTGGCTCTGGGTTTCTAGTGCTGGCCGTTTCAAGTCCATTACAACCACGAGAAACGGGGCAAAGCCGTTTGTACGCAGCCTGACAGGGAAGGGAGTGAGTCACGGCAACCGTAGGCCGCAACACCAGATCACAGCAACAAAATGGGATGAGTAATCTCGGAGTTTGCCTTCAGGCAGCTGTCTGTTTGATCTCACAGATCACACAGCAACAAAATGTCAATGTTTTAATACCTCTGACATTTCTTTAGCTTCAAGAGGCAATAATGAATCTTTCTTGGCTACTCACTAAGAGGTGATTAAATCAGAAAAAAGCAGCTAGTTCTTATCTGAAGAGACAATACTGGAAATAATCTTTTTTTTCATTTAATGTAAGAGTAACCAGCATCAAATAAAAGCCTGGTTAATTAACTAAAGTTATTGAACAACCCTCAAATGGATTTAGTTTCAAGTAGCATCTAAATACATGTAATGCCTAGGAACCGTCCAAACACCTTAGGCGGATCCTGCCTTTTCTGTTCCTCCAGAAATGTACGCTCAAGGAAAGGTTGTCGGTTACGCACAAGGCAGAACAAAGCAGTGCTCAAGGCTTAGTAAACAAGTCAATACGGCTTACAAGAGGGTTTGAGCCAGATGCCTACTGCCATAGGCTGGCACCACTCTAGTCATCTCACGGCCTGCGCAAATACCTTCTAAGAAATGAGAGCAAATAGAGCCTGATGGAAATTAGCATACTTCATCGAATTTCTGAGGGGCTAAGGTAGAGGACTAAGCCGCCAAGCAAAGCGAGATGATGTTTGTGATTTAGACCTGCTTGGAAAAGATTCCACTGAGTTTGTAGATAGCTATGGTGATGCAGGTGCTCCTTCCCTGTAAAAAGGCAGATGCTGTTCTGTACCCATACAGATATACACAAACAGAAGCTCTAGTGAGCTACAGGGAGCAACCTTGCTCTTCGAAGAGCCCTGGCAGGCAGCAACCTCAGAACGCAGTTGCTATCCAAAATACATTCTCCTGCCCAAACCGGGCAGCTACACCAGGACAAAGTTCATGTGACTACTGCAAGGCAACGAAGTGGAAATGTTTGCCTTTTGAAGTGAGCCTTGCAAAGAGTGGTAGGGCTGAGGAGGGTGTGGAAGAACCAGGCTGTTCGGATGGGTGGTTGTGTGGGGACGTTTCACCTTATCCAGCAGGTGCTTGGTTATGCTGCTGCTCCAGCACTGCTCAGTTCAGGTAAGGGGATGTTTAATCACCTTGGGCACCATGAGAGGGTAAGGTACACCTTGACATAGCCCTGCCTAAGACATCACGGAGAATATGGGACATTTTCAAAGCTATTTCCAGGTTTTCTACAATTTGACCAAAGGCTTTTTGCAGAAGCTGACCAATGAAGTTCCAGTCAAAGCAACGTAGCTGAGTTAGCACATGGGTGTGCCATAAAGCAGATGTAGCTCTGCACTGATGTATCTGATATATTGCTGTGTATGTTCCTTCTTCTGAATCTACCAGTTTAGTCAGTATCAACTTGGGAAGGAAGATGGCTTCACAGCAAAGGTGTTGCCTAAAAGTCTGAGGAGTGCAAAGTAATAGGAGCTTGATGAGCAAATGACCCTGCAACCTCTTCAGATGTATTAACACTGACAGGGTATCTCCTCGGCTTCACCACAGCTGTCCCACTGAACCACTTCTCACCTTGTAAGAAATGCTGTTTCACCCTGGCAAAGCTTCGTCAGACAGTGATATTTTCCCTGCTCAGGATGAGGTTTCTTAGATGGCAGGCTTAGCACTGTGTGGGAGGTTCAGTGAGGATTCGCGTATGTCCCATATGCCGCTCTTCCTCTGTAACCACACAGGTCTGCAAATCTAGCTGAAAATAAAGTGAACAGCATCCCTCATCCTGCCACGTTTCCATGCGAAGCATAAAGGCTTTGCTGAATACAAGTGCATGGTAATATTCTGGCTGCTTTGCTTTCTGCAGAATCGATAGGCTCCTTTTAAAGTGGTTTGCTTCCAAGAGCACAGAAAAAAAGGTGTGCTTTATACATGAGCTAGCATTGTTATCTACGGTATCTCTTGAGATCCCAGGAAATTTGTGAAAAGAAAACTTCCTTTTAGGTTGTCTCACTGTTCCTTATGGTCAGAAGATTAAACATTTGGGAAGCCAAAAAGTAGACTTTCTACCTTTTTCATTGAAATATGAGTGCAAGGGTTCACTCCAAGTTAAAATGTAAGCAATAGAATAGATTAAATTAATCTTCTCTCAAAGACAACTTTCAATGATGCTGTAATTCTCTGCAAGGAAAAATGTTTTTACCGTTCTTTTTAAAAAATTTCAAATAAAAAAATAAATTACATTTTGTATCACGTTCTCTTTAATGTGATTGAATAGGGGGATGTTTTTAATTAAGACAAAAATCTCCATGTTAATAGTCTTGATTAGAGGGGCTTTTAAATAGTTTATCTGCCCGGCTATATTCCATCCTAAAGCTCTGCAGAGGAAGATGTTTTTCATGTTGAATTTAAATGCTTTATTATCCCTTTGAACTCTGCCAGTCCACTTATTTGAAATATTATTCTTCCCTTCTAGCCTGTGGAGTCGGCTCACCAAGAGATTTTGGTAATGTCACTCTCCGGGGAACTCCGCTGGCTTATTTGAACCTTGAGCTAGCAGGTGGGGGTAGTATTTCAAAGCTCTCTGTGATCCGCTGCCTCATTTTGGTGCCAGCCCTACAGCAGGGACCCCTGACATCCATGTGGATGCATCACCTGGAACAATGAAGCCTTCATCTCATCTCTGGGCCTCATACGACAATAACCACTGATAGCTTATAAATAGCGATCTCGGTTAAAGACCACTTTTCCCCTGTGGTACCTGCTGAGGAGAAATCGAGGGGAGAGGAAAGGGAGGCGGGATGGGCAGCTCCTGAAAAAAAAACGGTTAGATGGGAATAATAACTGAAAAATAGGTTTTTGAAAAAGCTTCCCAGATTTTTCCACCGATGGCTACCTTAAATGTTGTCTTAACTCCACTTTCTACTTTCTTCTACTGTATGCTGAAAGCAAAGCAGCGTGCCACTGGAGTCACCGTATACAATTGCATCCAGGAACGCTTTCCTTTTTACTCACCCACAATACAGTTCAGGCACCTGAAAAGGTCAGGTTAGGTGAGCAGCTCACCTGGAAGATACACAGCTTGGGATCAGGTACCTGCCAAATCATTCCAGTATGGGAATGGTTAGGAAAGCAGCACAAGGAGATGAGACCTCTGACATTAGAGGACAACCAGTGAAGCACAGAAGAAGTGATGTGAGTGGCAATTGTTCAAACATGGATCAAGGAAGCACCAGAAATGTTTATTTTTTGTGGTCCTGCCTCCATATTTGTTAAGCTAAAACTTGTGGGCGCAGCCTGTGTTGTCTGTGTGGCGTCCCTCAGGCCCGTGGCCAGCTGTCTTGTTAAATGTTTTACCTACAATAGCTGTAACAGCGTTCCTCTGATAAATGGGGCAGGATGACTCTCTCTGTTAAAAACACGGTCTATGGAAGAGTGGGAAAAGCTCCCTTCTACGCTTAAAGCTGAAATACCAATACTGCATCTCAAGACCCCACATGTCTCCCAATATGAGAACTGCAAAATGCTACTGAGTCTCTTCTTTAACATAATCAGAAAAGTGAAGCAAAATAGTCTTCTACTAAGAAATTGTGACTTAGCTGTAGTTCTGAAGGTCAATTTCATAAGCGTGGGGACATGACTGGAAGAATGAGTGCAAGTTTTTAAAAGTAAGTGCTTAAATATACTTTTGACAGTTGCCCTCAAAGTAGAGCTTGAATAGAAAAGAGAAGATAAAAATAAACATTGCTCAACCCTTTCACTCATTGCAGGCTGTCAAATGGGACAGGTGCCGCAGAAGAACTCATGTGTGATTGTGTCATTAGAAGTTGAGTCATCATGTCAGGGCAGGGACCCAGGTGGAGGGGCTGGGGTGACTGCCGGCAACCTTAACTTCAGCAGAGATTGATCTTCAGAGAAGAGATGGTCACAAGCAGGAGTTTCTTGTGTTTTAAGAACTTCCTTTGAACTGAGAAAGAAAAGCAAAAATTTCCCATGGATAAAGCTAAAAAAATGTATTAAAACTCAGCCTTCTAATGCTGCTAAATAATGGCAACCAAAATAAACATCAATATATTAAAAACAGTATGGTGTCATGAGTTTGAGCAAAATGGTAGAATCAAACAAGAACTCTGAAAGAAAATAAGAAAACGGAAACCTTCTTGACTTTCACTATGAAAATATTACCAGTATTGATGCTTTGCCACAAATGAGTCTGAGGTTTTTTGCTTTGCGTTGTTTTAGCAAATGTGAATGCTTCTAAAAATAGTCCAACGACATGCTGAGACATTTCATGAGAAGAAGTGTTGTTTACTATGGATGGTAAAAGTTGTCATGCTTCGTAAGCACGAGTGCCATACAACATTAACTCCATCCTTGAGGGGCTACCTTGAGCTGGGACTACAGCAGCATCCAGTCCTTGCCTGACTGTTACCATTTCGCCTGGAGCCTGCACAATTAAATCACAGCACCTCCTCAGCCAGTCGCACAGCACTACCCACCTCTGATGTCTCTCTTCAGCATGTGGCCAGGGTACAAAATGGCTGAGAATTAGAGGGCTGGAGCACCTCTCCTATGAAGACAGGCTGAGAGAGTTGGGGCTGTTCAGCCTGGAGAAGAGGAGGCTCCGGGGAGACCTGATAGCGGTCTTCCAATACCTCAAGGGGGCCTACAAGAAAGATGGGGAGAGGCTGTTCAGTAGGGCCTGTTGTGATAGGACGAGGGGTAATGGTTTTAAAATAGAGGGAGGTAGATTTAGATTGGATATTAGGAAAAAATTTTTTACAATGCGAGTTGTAGAGCACTGGAACAAGTTGCCCAGAGAGGTGGTGTATGCCCCATCCTTGGAAACGTTCAAGGCCAGGCTGGATGAGGCTCTGAGCAACCTGATCTAGTCGGGGATGTCCCTGCTCCTTGCAGGGCAGTTGGACCAGATGAGCTTTAAAGGTCCCTTGCAACCCAAACCATTCTATGATTCTATATCTAGAAGAAAACTCAGACGGAAGATTTGAAGTGTCTACATCATGCAGCAGACATCAGCTTAGCTGCTTTTCCTGCATTTAGTCTCAGGGTTTGTGCACGTCCACTTGTATGTAGAAAAAGGACCTTGCCCCAGCGTGGCCTGAACTTTGTAAAGCTGCTGAGTGCCAGCACAGTAACACTGTGGCTGCCTGTGAGGAGCAGTGAGAAAGCCTCAGCTTAGTGCTTTTTTCCTCTCTGCTGCTACATTTTGGGGGTGTTGACATATGTAAATATTTTACAATGTTAGGGAGAGGGCTCTCTCATGTGAGAGAGTCTGCTTGTCAGAACAGGGAAGTCTATTTCTCTCCAAGTACCAGACTGATGTCTGGATTTTTTTCCCCCTGTTTACTTTTTTTTCCCTCATTGACGAGCAGTGTTTTCAGTAAATGCTTAAAGACTGTTTTCTGGTCTCAAATTGGCATAGCAACAGCATTAGAACAAAACTAAAAAGCATCACCTTAAGGACATACTGAAATGGCTTCAGAATTCATAATATGCTTTCATCTATTTGAAGTGTAAGGGAAGGGATTATTGCCCAGCACACACCTTAGGCTGTTGGAAACCTTTCCTCTGTGCACATGCTGACTGCTAAATGAAGATAAGCCAGTTAAATACCTGTTCTTTAATTAGGTTTATCCTTGTAAACATCTGTATGGAAAACATTGAAATAACCTTAGGATATATTATGTAGCTGCAGAGTAGAAACAAGACAACGTAAGTTTAATATTATTTATTGCTGGTGTCACAAAGAGAGAAGATCTTAACAAGAAAATCCCAACCATTTATCAATGCTACAATCTTTTTGGTTAGTAAAAACAAGAGACACAACTGTGGTTAGAGCTCCTCTCTCAGAGACAACTTCTCCTCTAAAAACCCTCAGATACAACATTTTTATCCCCACACTAACTAGTGTTTCAAAATCTTGGCCATTACACAATGTTTTGTTCTGTTCAATAGCACTGTGTTTTATTTAAAAATTCCTGTATTGTAGTATCTCTGGATAAATAAACTATGCTGAACTCTGACTTCATTGACATTCTGTGAAGTACAGTTTGACGTCACTAATTTAAATATTAGTAACAACTAAAGTAAATTAAAATTAGTTTAGAAGCATTTCAAAACAATATATATCCCAGCTCTCCAAAGCTGCTTGCTGCTATTATGCCATTAGCAGATGTATGGGATCTTTTCTCCATCAGACTGAATTGTTTTATGCTTAGTTCATCCCCGCATCCAAGGTTCAAAGACTCTTATTCACCTCATGGATGTTAACAAAGGCTGCTGTGAGGCTTTTCAGAGGCTTAACTCTTCTTGATCAGTGTACCCCTTTGGTACCCAAAGCCTTCAGTATAACTGACTTTTTCTTGTTTTAAAAGTGAAGAAGAGAACAGATTATTTTAAAGCCAGTGAAGCCACTTGTGCACCTGACTCTCTCTCCCATCCAAGCTGGCGCAGATAACGAATATGGAGGTGTCTTTAGACAGTGACATGCAAGGACAAAAGCTTCAGACAAAGCCCAAAGCCCAAGTGTTGTAATTTCCTTTCCGTGCTGCATAACTCACCCTACTGCCTGCTACTGCTTAAATACAGAGAAGTCCAACTCCTGCAGTCCCACAAATGTTCTTCCGTCATTTGGGTGTACATCTGGCTCAGTCCTTTCCTCTAATGGCCGATGGCTTTCACAAATACGTGTTTTTATATGTATTTACCTATTTTATATATATTCACTTTATATGTGTTCAGTGACTGTAAAAGGCAGGGATGCACAGGGGTGACTCCAGCTGCCTCAAGTTCCTCCAAACTAGCAGTAAGGTTTCATCTTTGGGGCTCCAGGCCCACGATAGGCCCCTCTTCCTGCAGGCAGGCCTGGAAAAGCCCCATTTCTCCTCTTGCTGCCTTGGCGGGCACGAGTGTTTCGGGGACCTTGCAATGCCTCGGCATTGGCAGGTACCATTGCCAAAACTACTGGCCCCTGGCAAGCCCCAGGCAGCGGCTGGTGGCATTTCAGTTGTAGCTGTAACATAATGCTTTATCTCATGTGCAGATGACACAGAGCCTGTCTTGCAATCCAGGCCCAAAAAAGCGGGGAGGAGGCACTGGGTGTATCTGGGTAGTGGGCTGGCAGCACTAGAGGGAAACACGGGGGGACCAGGGTGCTGCAGCCCAAAGCTAGACTTGGAGCATGTTCCTGGACCCTGGGGTCTGGGGGCTGCTCTTCACCTGGGCTCCAACATCCCTGGGAGAAAGAACAAAATCCCCTAATCCAGTAGTTTTTCCCAGGGCCGTTTGAAGAAAAGCATCCCCTCCCATAGCTTTTACCTAGGAGGGGACAAGGTGGTGGAACCTATAGTCCCCCAGTTCCTTGGCAGGAGCTGCCTTGGGACGTATAGAAAGCAACTGCAGAGGTGCAAGCCAGAGGGAGCTTCTCTGCTGACTTCTCCTGCCCACTTAGATTCACCTGGAAGATAAGGGTATTATTATTATTAACACTCAGAGCAGTCTGAGCCTGGGCTGGGGAAAGGCTGTTTTAAATGACTGTTTTCCAACAGGCAGAACTTACTTCTATCATAACTTTTCAGATGGAGTCTCCTGAGGGAAAAGGGTTTTCTTATTTCTGAGTTCTTAACTAATTAGGATGAAATGACATTGTCACATACGGAATTAATTGAATTCTGCCAGTACTGCTTAAACTCTTTAAAACATTCCTACCTAAATGAGCTCTTTGCTAACACAAGCTGAATTTTTCAGCTCTCTGGGCCGATTTTTGCACAATAAGTAAATGGTATTTGTGCACAGGGAGGCCTCAATGTAATGCCCTCTATTGCAAGTTCTAATAAAAGGCTGCTCTGTTTTGGCTCCTTATTAGAATAACACTATAAATAGCCTCTTTGTAACAAGGACTTTTTTAAAAATGTGAAAAGTTTTGCTGCAAAACCTCCCGGTGCACATTGTGCCACCATCTGGCAGATCTGGCTTTCAGGGTAGATTTACCTCCCAGCACCGCACTCACGCTGGGGTAGCAAAGAGTGCCAGAGAGGTAAAAAATGCCATCTTGGGAGCACAGACATAAGCTGCCTCATGCAAATCAACATAGGGAAGAAAAAAAAAAGGCTACACAGTTTTAATATATCTTGGGAAGGGTCCATAGTGCTTACTGAAGCAAAACTCATGCTGATTTAGCGTCTCAGATTGCTGGACTCAGTGTTTAGATCACTGTATGTTAAGCTTTCGGAAAATAACTTCGAGACATTGCTTTTTTCCTACATTAGATTAATTTTATGGAAAGAGTGCTGTTGTGAGCAGTATTGGCTGCAGAGGCATGATTGCCCTTGGAGCAAGACCAGATACACAACTCAGTGGAGGCAGAAAACGAAAGATTTGCCAGTGCTGAGCAACAGATGATCTAATGATCTAACGCTGTTTTTGTTTGGAAGATAACATATTTAGAGTTTATATTTTCTTGCCTTTCTCCAGAAGACCAAAAGCAGTACCATGCCTCCACAAAGCTCACTCATCTCTCTGTTTAGTAGCTTTCAGAAATAGCACACAGCTTTTTCCTCTGTAGTGTTTTGATTTTTCTAAGGCCATCACTCAGTTGCTACTTTTCTCATAGGAGAAAGGAGACATTCTTAATGAATTAGTCTTTGACATTTTTTCCTTCATCAATTGGTTTTGTAAAACATCGTGAAAATGCTCTGCTTGCAAGAAATTCCTAGCATATTTTCTCCCAGATCTTAATCTAAGTAACTAACACAGCAAGCACGTTTCTTCACAGTCACAGGTAGTTAACTAGAGCACAGAATGAATAACTATTAACAAAATCATGGTGATTTCTCAATTTCTAAAATTTATATATTGTGTTTAAAAAAGGAAAGCCCAAGATCAATGACTGGTCAATACATTCACTGTATTGAACAAGAGTGTGGTAAGGGTTTGAGAAAACTGCGTATGAGTTACATTTTGGTTCAGGTTATTGCAGAGTTATTGTAGGAAATTGTTGGTCAGCACTAGTGGGCACATACTGATTTTTCAATACATGTCGATTTGATGGAAATAAGCAGGAGCACTGAACTTAAAGGAGCTGTTCTTGAGGCACAGACATGCTGAGGAAGGAGCTGGGAAGTGACAGGGCAGTACGAACTCGACCAGTTTTGGCCTTTTGGGGTGAATTGAGATGAGCAGTATCTCACCAAGAGCTTAGTAAGGAAGTGGATCCTTTTATAAGAAGACTATCAAATAGGGAAAACCCACTAGATCATCCACAGAAGCAGAAAAGCAACTGGATCAGGCAGGATCCAGCCTAACTGGCCACAGCAGCGGTGGGGTGGGGGAACTTGTTGGACACGGATGGTCCCAAAGGAAGAGTGGGCACAAAAGACGCTGTACAAGGGGTTTCCGTAGCCTAGTGGTCTGCCAGCATCACTGACCCTTCCCCACTCCTCTTTTCATTAGTCAGGTCACAGTCTCATATGACCAGTGAGGTTTTACCCTCCTCCCTCTACCCCTGTACGGGAGCTGCAGCCACTCCTGACTAACACATTTAGATTCTGAAACAAGGATTTTTCTTTCTGAATGTCTGTTATGTAAACTACGATTTATTCCTGAAGCTTTAATTTCTAGTCCAAATACCAGCAAACATGTGAGCCTCCAGGAGAAAGGTGTATGTTGGGTGACAAACAGAGACAAAAGAGGAGGCAGGATGGGCCTTAAGTGACGGCCGGGGATAATCCCGGCCTCTAGATCTGGGAAGACGCTGCCAGACTGCACCCTAGCACCAGAGAACTACCCATGCTAGGGAAGCCACTTTAATCATGCCGGCAACTTGACTGCTGGATTCCCCTAACGCAAGAGACGTTGACACAAGAAGTGGTGGAAATGACCTCATCTCTAACTCACCAAAAGCAAGAGGACTCCCACTGCCAGAGAACGGCGATGCCATCCAACATGTGGTTCACACACGAGGCGGCGCATGTATGACCCATCTCAGAAAGGAGTTATCAGCATCTGCAAGCTGCGAAATACAGCGTTGAGAAAGCACAGGCGTTCAAGGATTAAGGCTGCTCATGCAACAGCAGTTTGGGCTCCTTCTGCTAATGCTTTTTTTTTTGATGGCAGCTTTAATTACTTGGTCAGATAAGGAGCTTTCCCGCAGAACTGCTGCTGCACCAGCAGCGCTATTAGTTGTAGTGTAGACCTTTCTGTCTGCTGAAATCTGAAGGTACTCCAGCAGTCTCAATATGATGCTGCTTCCTAGCAGCAACCCATTTTTGTGACAGGGACAACCTTCGGCAAGCGCATGAGGTTTTAGGAAAAAAACCCAATGTGTCTGGAGTGATTTGAATTTTAATTTTTAAGGATTTAGTAGGAGGGAGGTACATGGGTCAGTTTCTCAGCAGTATCTTCACCTTAGAAAATCAGTGCAGCCCCACTGTAATCACAGACAGTTATCTTAGCTGTCAGATTTAAAATGACGGGTGTCATGTAGGTACAAGTCATACATAATAAATGTCCAAAGTGCTTATTATTGCTGCGCAGCCTCGCCTGCATCGCAGTGCGCTAAAGTCTGTTTCCAGGGAGGGAAAACCAGCATGCTGCTGACAGCTGCTCCCTTGCTGAGCAAATGCTTCTGCACAGGCATCACAACCCTCGGCTAGCTGTTTCGAAAAGGAGATGGGGGGCATTCATCAGAGTTGATTATTGCCAGAAAGAATAAGCTGCAGCCTTATTTTCCTGTTAGCCTGATTTATAAGGGTTTTTCTATTGTTGTTTGTTTGCTTCTTTTCCACTGGCCTGCTAAGGTCTGCCAGGCTCAGCGAGGTGGGAAGAAGGAACTCGTTATTTCACGCTTGAACTCGGTGTTACTCTCCTGTAGCTTTTTCTGTACACTACTATGGAACATGTTGGATTTGCATGCGATCAAAATTGTTTTTGCAACTTGTTATTTACCTCTATACTGCTGTTCCTCTGTTTGGAGGGAGAGATAACTTGCTACCGCACTGGACTGAAGCATGGAAACATGAATTAATGCCCTCCCCTCGAGGCAGACGAGCACACGCTGAGCAACCGCTCAGCCCAAGGGAATGAACTGATCCCTAACGCAGCCTAGGTCTTGGGCAGTCTCAGTGCCCCATCAAAAAGTAACTCAGTTCAGCCAGCGATACTAAAAAAGAAAATATTTAAATTGAGGGTTATTTTAATTTTCAGAATATTGCCGACTGTTGGGTCCTCTTCTGTCTCCCTCCCTCTCCCCCGATGTTTTGCTGAATTTTTTTCAAGAGTCTCAGAGGAGGCAGCGTAGCCATGCATAACAATACATAAAAGAAATCAAGAGTTACAACCAGAGGACAGCAATCCAAATCTGAGAAAAGAACCACTTCAGAGAACCCGGGGGATGAAAGGTCACTGTTCCTCCACCAGCCCATAGACACCACGGCGCAGTAAGAACGCAAACGTATCCCTAACGCCCAGCTGCCAGTCCAGCGTCAGATACCAGAGCCTGAACAAATTTCGGGGACACGATCTGGGCTTCCTTTCCGTTCGGCCAGGCTTTCCGCGTATTTGTACGGCTGCGTAAAACAGAAAGCAGGAACACGCAACCAGATAGCGAGCGCTCAGTAGCGTTGGGTTTTACCTGAAACCAATGTAAGTCGCGCTGCGCCTTCCGTCCCGTCTCAGAAGCCGTTAAAAATAAGAAAATAGGAAAAGAGGGAAGTTAGCCCGGCGGTTACGGAGCGGGATTCATCACGTCCCCGGGGAGCACATGCTGGGAGGTTCTGGTGAATCGAGGCCACGGGGGCGGCCCGGGCCGGCCTGGTGCAGCCCCCCCAGGAGCCGGGCACCGGCCTGCGGGCCAAGGTGCCCCGGTGGCGGGGTGGGGTGTGTGGGGCTGCCGGCGCGGGGCTGGGGGTAAAGCGGCGATCGGGGAAGGCCACCGTGCACCACCCCCGTTTCGGGGAAGGCCCCGGCGAGAGGGCTCTCCGCTGCCAGGGCTCGGCTTGGGACACAGGGTTGGGGGCGACACCGC
>WHYT01016730.1:428345-441275 GCA_009806455.1 Tetrax tetrax
TTATTTCTTTCTGCCTTTACCTATTAAAGGTTCTATAACTCGTCATGATATAGACTCACCACCCGTATCAGAGCGTGTTGTCAGTATTTACAAGTATGAAGATATTTTCATGCCATCAGCTGCCTATCAGACCTTCTCGTCTCCATTCTGCTTGCTCCTCATTGTTGCACTGACCTTCTATTTATTGATGGGAACCCCATGACCGATGGAAAAGAGCAAGAATTCAGCAGTGGAAGTTTCTCAGAAGGGACTGCTGTACAGATGGATGATGCATTTTTCTATTGGAATTTATATCACACCACCATCATCATCTAGCTGCTTTTGAACATAGTTAGCTTCTCAGAAGAATGAAATAACCATCTCCTTTGAGTGGCAGAGTGGTGACAAATCATTTAAGAATAATCAGTGAACACATAAGAGATTATTTTCAGTGTTGTGACTACTAGCTTAAAGAGAAGGAGACTTTTGTAAAATCAATGTGTGTGCGTGCGTATGTGTGTTGGGAGGGGTGTCTGCATGTGTGTTTAGTGTTGGACATCTTATCAAATAACAAAATTGCCTTCCAAATTGCTCCCAAAAAGCAAATTTGGGAAAGCATTATAATGCTGTTTGGTAGTTCTGGTGCAGACAGCATAACTCCAAGTGCAGTTTCTGAACTTAAGATCAGGATACCGACACAGCAGTATAAAACCTGCCCTTTAGCAATGGGCAGATCTCCCAGATTTTTTTATATTTATCAAGGTTTACTTGCTCTGGTACTTTCCAAAATGAAACTTGCATAAGCAAGCATTAACATGATTTTTTTTTCAATGGAAAAGAGGTGATGAATGTCTTTATAACAATAGTGTTTCAACAGCCTTCTTGGAAAAGGTGGCTACTTCTTTTATGAGTGAGGTTTAAAGTTAATTAAACAAGGGGAAGGGAGAATACAGTCATGTAAATTCTCCATACGTAGAAAAAACATAGGTAAAACATAAAGAATACGGAAGTTCCCAACAAGCCATAGGACGTCCTCCCAAGAGATCAAATCATTTTTTCTCTTCTTGTGAAAAAACAGTAATATTGCTGACATGTAAATATGTTTTTAAGCAGTTGTATAGTAGTATGAAGTAATCTGTTTTTCTGTGTTGTATGCCTGTATATCCTGCTCATGGTAAAGATGAACATGGGCAGCTGGTGTTACAAAGAAATGGAAATACAATTGAGATTATTTGTAAGGAAATATAGGATTTAATAAGAAGAGCGGTATCTTTGGTTTCATCAAACCATTGCTATAATGTAGTTACCATGGAAAAAGATGAGCTAAAGAGGAAATACATTCGATTTTTTTTTTATCACCAATAAATATTACAAAGATGAATGCTAAATATTACTGAAGTGAAAGTGTCAAAAGATATTTATGAGCCACAGAATATTATGAAAAACTTCGATTTCTTGTGGAGAATTTCTGTTCTTCACATAATAGGAAGTGTATGACACATATACATGTAGTAGTCAAATGTTCTTAGGTAAGGTTGCTCATTCACTTCCCAACTTGCATTAAAATTCTATTTAAATAGAATTAAAGTGTGAATTGTGCCAAAGTTCTACCTAATGTGGTACACTTGAGGACTCTGTAACATAGGATCTGGTAAAGTACGTGATGGACCTCATTTCTATTTTCATTGCTGCACAGAGTAAAAAGACTAACTAGCTTTGCTGGGTTTGCATCATTATTCACAGAGTGAAATTGCAGGCTATTTTTTTTTTAGGCTCAGCATTCTTCAAATTTATGCTTAAAGTATATGAATTGGGTTTGAAGAGGACTTTATCTCCATCACAAACACTTTATCTCGATTTCAAAAGGAGGGATTGCTTAGTAATCTATATTTTCATTGATGTCTTTGAGAATTTGTTTACTTAAAATTGCTGGACTGGAGTTCAGGAGGGGGAAGGCAAATTCGGAATGAAGTGAACTTCAAAAGTGCATGTAGAAGCTTTATTTAGTATAAATTACTTCTCTCACGTTGGATCATCTACTCATCATCTCATGAAATAACATAGTGGAGACCACCTAATAGGGAAGGTTTGCTTTGGTCCATGGTGGCTGTAAAATTTAGCCTTAAGATTGGATGAAGCAGAGAACTGAAGCCTTGGATAATGAGGTTTATGTTCAGCAACCAGGTGAAGTGAAGGAATCATTAGGGGAAATTATTTCTCCATTGTGGTAATCTGTAGGCAGCTGAGATAGTGCAGTTCCTTCTCAGAGATCACAGCTACTTAAAGCAGCCTCAGGGTTGCTTTAGTTAATGGCCTTGTAGTTACTGTTTTAGTTTCAGGTATTTACCTGATTACCCACTAAAGGGCTAATCGAATAATTGAAAGGTACTGAAGTAGGATAGAAACCCATTTTGGTTCCTCGTTTCTTTTTTAGTACGCTGCTGGATTTAGGATAGTCTGGCTGGACCCAGGCACAGAAGCATGATAAAGATGACAATAAGCATACCAAGGTAAATGTGCTGCACTTTCAGAACACATGTATAGCACCTGTAGCTCAGGTGCAACAGCAACTCTATGCTGCTTGCTGCCAGGTGTAAACTGCTTCAGTCTTCAGCTGTGTCCATGTTCTCAATTAGAGTAAAAATTACTTTTTGTTTGTTTGTTTTTCCTTTTTCAGTTTACTTGTCAGTGTGCTGTCTGGTGTTTTTGTCATCGTATTTTTCTCTTGTTGAAGTATGAGCAGAAATGTGCACTTCTATAAAAACTTTCACCCAAGCTTCCAAGTACTTAATTAGCACTAATTAAGTACTTCTAATCAAATGAGAGGAAATAAAAGGCCACAACAAGCAACAAAACAGTCTGTTATTTGGCATTTCAACTGATGGGTGAGTTTAGCACTGAGTTTGAGTGTTGCTCTTTAGAGTGGGAAAAGCAGAAATAAGAGATTCAAGTTGACAAGGTACAAGTGTTTAGAAATTACTAGTTGGGAAGAAATATGAGAGAAAAAAGGCCGTAAGAGAAATGAAAAGGCTTTAAGTCAGTGGTATTTAACTTCGCATGATACTTGGTAAGTCTTAACATTTGAGTGAGCATAGTAACTTGCCATGGAAGGTGTTGGGTTTTGGTTTTTTTTTTAATTTTATTTTTAATTTTGAAAAGTAAGATTGATCCCTGCTATACAAAATTACAACAAAATAACTTTCTTCAAAGAAATTTTTAAGTGATTATGGCATTTCAAATAGTTGTTTTTTTTTTTTTTAATTTTTCTTTAACAGGTAACAACACAAGCTAGAGGAAAAGGCCTCCTTTGGAAAAGAAGGCAGACATTTCTTTCTCCAAATCAAATCATTTTTATTTTCTTTATGGCAGCTACTAGCAAGCAGCTGTTAAAAAAATGCATTTCCTAAGTGCTTTTATTCTGATAATGACTTGCTGCAGAGTGACCTAATACAGAGGCATAGAGTTTAGAAAGTGCATGTTTAGAGTATAGTGTCCTTTGGAAATTTAACTTTTATTATTAATTAGAAAGATAGGGCTGGCAAAGACCATACAGCATTTATGTCTTTCCATACAGAACAAAATTCAGTTGTGACTACTGCTTGTTACGTTAACCATATTACCACACTCTGCTCGCTCTGTCCGTCTTCTCTAGAAAGTTTGTAAGGCAGTTGGAAGAGAAATCGGTTTCTTACATTTGTGACCGTGCCTTTTGCAAAGGCACCTTGTTTTCTGACTGTAGTGTTTGACTGATACCCAGCTACAAGTAATAAGCTAGGCCTGAAATTACATTAATATTAAGTGGGATAGAAAAGAGAAAAATAAGTGGAGAGGACAGACCTTCAGAAAGTAATTTTTGTCTTTGCTGTAATCGAATAATTATATATAGGTGAGGTACTCCTAGATGCTAATTGATTCCCCTCCAAAAAAAAAAAAACAAACCCAACCAGCTGATATGATAATGTCATTGGATATAGGGTGATGCTTTCTTCAAAATTGTATTTTTATAAGAGAAATAGTCTGGTTTTGAAATACAACATATTGGTGAGAAAAAGTTGAAATCCCTCTGTGGTGGTCTTGTCTTTCTTAATTGGTTTTGCAATACTTGGATAGCGAGAAAATAAACACTTGTGGTCTCCCTAATCTGAGGAAACCTCCAGATTGGGTTAAAGATTGTCAAAACTGTTTGGCATTGACTTTTCCAGTCTTCAACACAGGGAACAGAAAATGACTGGAGCGTGGTGTACATCAGCAAGCCACCGGTCTTGAAGCTCCCTTGGGGCACTATATCCTGGGTCCAAATCAAGAAAAAGAATCCTGCAACTGCCTCCATGTATTCAATGACCACTGCAAAATAGAAATTACAAACAGTATGACCCATCCTACATCAAATCCCTTAAATACGCTTTATCTTCTTTCGCCAAACTGTGGATGGTGTTCTTACTGTGAGTGTTAGTGTCTAGTCTTCCTCCAAAATGTATCGTGCTCCTTGTTAGCAGCCTATGTCCTGTCCCCCTTTCCACAGATGCATTATGCTATTTAGTGAAATGATTCTGAGAAGTCTTAGCCCAGCTGTGAGGAGGAGTTGGTAGGTAGAGGAGGACTGACACACAGCTGTCTTCATGCTTATCCAGGTCACAATTAGAAACTTGTGTAATTGATGATACTCCATCAAGTATAGAGTAAGTAAATGACTGCTATAAGTTTAAGGTAAGATGCAGGTGTCCTTATTTTTTGTCTGTCGTCTTACTTTTCCATCCCTCCAGTGCATCAGGCATTTACAAAGAAGCAAATAATTCACCTTTTAGAAAATAGACCCTCTGTCTGGTCTTTCTGATCCCTTCTGAGACCATTAGAAGTTTGCACCGTGCTGTACTCTAGAGACAGAATTAAAGCTTATATGCAAGCTTGGTAACTTCTATTAGCATTTAAATTTCATTTTGTGACTCTGTGGTTTTGTTGGTTTGCCAGAGTGATGTGTACTGGTGTACTTCCTGCCTCCTCCCTTTCCTTTTTTTTTTTTTTTTTTTTTTTTTTTGGGGGGGGGGCAGAGTGACCCAGAAAACTATACAGAAACCTGATGTTACTTGCTAGAGTATTATGTATGCAGTTTTTGTGTGCTAAGCTTTTGCTACCTTCTTCAGTAGAAAAATTAGCCTCACATTAGTGTCTTTACAGTATTATTTACGTTTTTTTTCCAAACGAGATGAAACGAGGATAAGTGCCATAAGTCAAGAAAACATTGTCATACGGAGTATTAGGATAATAGGAAAGGAAGCACAAATGCCATAGTTAAATGCAGGAGGAAAAAATCTTAAGTTCAAAATATATGCGCTTCTGAAATATTGGACTGCTTCCATATAAAGCAATGATTTATTTTTCAGTTTTTCAGTTGTGATATGAAACCAGTGATAAAAATTACAATAGAAAAAATTACCATAACAGATTTTTGTCTAAAGCTGGAAGTATCATTCAAGTCCTGACACAGATAGTCAAGGATGAAATTCCAAACCTAATAACTAATTAGAAAAATGAAACAGTGGGACCCTGATATTTGAATGTGATGTCCCCAGCCTGTATTTAGGCAGATACATTTTTTGTTAGCATATTTCAAGCATCCTGAGTTCTGGTTAGGTTAAAACAGATGCCTGCTATGCCTTGGTATTTCTGACTTAATATATCCTGAGGTCTGGTTTGCTTTAACCTCTTTGCAAGTAAGCAGGCTGTTGTAACTATGTTAACTCTTGCTGCTTTGTTTGTATTACATGAAGTGTCATGGTTGAACTTGAAATGTCATCTCTGCCTTTTGACTTTGTGCAGTGTTCTCAACACTAATACAAAGATCAAACTTGCAAATAAGCAACTTGTAACTGTAACTGCTAAATGGTGTTCTGCATTCTTTATGCTAGGCTCTGTTCTGTATGCCAGTACCCAGCATCCATGTGACATCAATGAGCATTTGGTCGGGTAGGAGTGCAGAACTGAGGTTTTGTAGTCCAGAAGTAATCATCAAACTTCTTTGTATTCATGCACTACTCTCTTCAGAGAAAATAACACTGAATGAATACATAATGGAATTGTGGTGACCTACGGGACTACTTTACAATCAGTGCATGCCCTAAAATATTGCTTTGTAACATCTGTTTTATACTAAATGTTGGTGTTCAAGTGAGCCTTGTTAGCTGACAGTGACAGACAACAATATTTATAAACCTGTTATAATAAATGCCTTTTTAGTCTAAGAAAATATGTGGTATGTCATTTATAAAAGGCAAAAAAGGTCTCTGTGAGGCTAAAAAGTCTCTGCTGCTGCCTTGTCTTAGCAATTCCTTCCTGTGCCACGGGCTTGAATTTTATTACCCTGAGTAATTCCATTAAAGTCAGTGAGGCTGGTGACAGTAGCAACTTAACAGGTGTGAAGGCTTACATTTTGTTTTCTTATTCACTATCATGCTGTGGTTTTGTAACCTACTTGATGCAACTATAGTCAAGTTGCCAATATTACAAATTTGAGTGCTCTCTTTCTACTATCCTTCCTGCCCCATTGCTTGGTCAGACAGAGAAGCAGTTGAACAGGCTTTTTTTTTTTTTTTTCAGAAAAGAAGATGTGATTATATTCAAGATTGGGAACTGATATGAGGAACTCCCATAGTATTCAGCAAGCAAGAGCAGCTGTAGAAGTCTCAAACAGGGATGCTTCAGCCTCTGAGATCTCTCAGGTTTGAGCAGGTATTTTAGCTCCTTGCTGGTGGACTGAGAAGAGCAGCTGGCTCAAAGCACCAAGAAATGTATTCCTTTTACACTGTGTTGGTTGTGTTTGTAGTATTGCTACCCTGTAGTTGCAAGCTGCACAAAAGGATGGATTTCATGGATGTCAGCTACTTGTGCACTATGCAAGTGATCATGATCAATAGAGGCCTAAAGTATACGCAAGAGAGGCTCTTAAATATATTGTGTTTGTCTTGTGCTACATAATGTTTGATGGGTTGGTAAGGCCTTTTGTCACAAGCCTGATGAGGCCAAGGTGTTCTTCTGCTACTCAGATCTCTGTATATCCAGCTGTTGCTCCATGCATGCAGCTGCCATATGGCCAACCCTGCAACCCTGGATCTCATTCGTCCCCAGGTCTTACGGGTGCTGTTTTGCATGCTGGTGCATTGAGTGAACATCTCTCCGCTGGTGCTATTGACTGCTCTGCTTTACTTTGCCTTGTTAACTGAACAAGATTAATAGTCTTCAACAGGAATTATTCAAGGATAACACTGCTGATAATTCCATATAGTATAATTGAGATATTGAACAAAGTTTGTTTCTTCAATAAAGTCTGTCACTGCTATAATCACTGGGTGCAACCAGAGCCAGTGCTCCCGAGAGCTGATTTTCATTTTCTTTTACCACTATTTTGTAAATGATGTTTAATTTGGAGTTATCTCAGCTTAGCACTTGATCTGTATAAAAGATTATTTTTTTTCTTTAGCCCAAAATGTAAAGGTATGTGCCGATGACCTAAAGATGCAAAGTTTATATCTTAATGATGAACTTTAAAGATTACATATTTTTTCTTTGCTCCTGCTGCTATTGAAATTATCGTAGCTTACATTGAGTAGTTTTCATTCATCTGAAGAGAATATCACTTTGTCGTTAAACTGAGGTGAATTAATGGAGTGAGATTAGTCTCAACTGAACATTCACTGATGTTCAGTAACACAGGTTAAGACAAAAAGTCTCTAAGGCAGGGACAGCGTTATCTTCTAAATATGCAGGCTGATGCTGACACCTTGTGGCTTCGATACTGAGTTACTTCTTAATTTCATGTGGTTATTTCAGGTAGAAATCATTATTAATATGGTGTTGCCAGCACTGTCTGTCTCATCTGCTCCACGGCCACCTCAGTACCCGGTATCGGTATCGTGTGTAAGACAGTCTGAACCTTGGGCTGTGCTGACTGCACATCAAGTGAATAAGAACTACAGGTGACTGGGATCTCTTGAAGGGGACTGGGAAATCTGCAGTTCCGTGCACAAAATCCTGGGTGCCAGTGCAGCAGGAGACAGGAGTTACAAGCTGCTCTCTCACTCATTCGTACTCCATTTTATATTTCTGTCTATACAGGAGAGCACCGAGGACTATCAGTACTTACCGCACGTGTACTTTGAGGCACATACATGTTTTCTGCGTTGACACAAACAGATTCCTTTGCTGCCCTCTTCACCCTTGAAGAATTATGAATAGCAAAAATACATCCAAAGGGACTGTGGGAGAACTTTTATTAGTATAGGACCCTGAGGTGTGCTACTTATGGCCATAAAAATACCTAAACCACAGTGTATCCATGCAACTTAAACCTAAATTGGAACCTAATCTAAAATCATATGCCATTTCAAACCTTAAACAAAACCAGCAGTTGAGGCTGCAGTCACTGTTTGAAATCTGTTGTGGAATTAAGTTTTCAGAGGCTGAGGTGTGTCTTGTGAAGATCACGTGCCTTCCCTCAGCTGTCACTCAGAGATTGTTTTCTGATGTTTATGGTCAAGTCTCTATTCTTAAATGTTTGTGTTGGGGTAATACATGAGATAGAAATATTTATTTTATTGCACTGTGAGTTTGTGGGTTTTTAAAAAAAAAAATAAATTCTGATATGTTTAGTTGTTTACAATGAATAGCAAAATGCAAAATTTGAAAGGAAAGGTTTTCTACAGTAGGGACCAAATCCTCAGCTTATGTAAATCAATATTTATAGCTCCACTCAAGTCAAAGAGGTGACATTAATTTCTGTTTGTGAAGAACATGACTGCCTGAGTCTGTTCAGAAAAATCAAAGGGATAAGGATGTGCCTATGAAAATATGATTTGCTGGCATCTCTGTTTAGCTAACAGAAGGATTTGTATTCTAAACTCCCCCTTGTGTAAATCTTGATTGACACTTGCTAATTTAACTTTAATGCAATACATGTATTCTAATGAGCCATCAGAGTCTTCCTGGCATGCTTCCTCTGCTCTGTGGGAACTGAAGAGAAAACAGTCAGGTAGCGATGCGTGTTTGTCACCTGTTTCAACACCCTGTTAGCTGGCAGACCTATCTGATCAAAGAGCAGGGAGTGACAGTATTGTTTTAAGGTGTAATAAAAGCTTCTTATACGGACAACTGCATGTAATGCCTCATCACCATCAGGATCAAATGAGGTACCTGCAGATCTATAAATGCCTCCATTGCATGAAATTAAAGCACTTTGAATCTACACATGACCTGTTCAGCAATGGGAAACAAGGAGCCACAGGAGCAGAGAGGGACCTCTACAAGGACAAAGGAGTGTGTAGCTGGCAGGAAAGGCTTTACAGCATGGAAAAATTGGGACCACAATGCAAAAGCTGCAGTAAACGAGCTGGGCACAGCCCCACCTACAGCTGTAAGAGGCAATGCCGTTACAGGAAGTGTGTGGAAAAACCTCTACTTTTCCTCCTTGGAATGACAATAGGAATAGGTTTCAGCTATAGTCTCTTTGCCTTTAAAAGCTGAGCTCTGAACTACTGTATTGCTTTTTACAAGTTAAAAACAATTGTGCTCAGTGCAATTTCAGCTTTTAGACATCTGCATCGTGTAAGAAACACTTCAACAAAGTCCTGGCAGATACAAATCTGCCATTGAAGTTAGGTAACATTGAGTTTGCATGTAAATCCTAAAAAGGAAAAAAAAAAAGAGGGGGAAAAATTTCCTGTATCTATGCACTTTTCACAAGTTCAGAAGCATACAACCTCTGTAATATGTTGTAGAGGATACGCTACACCTCTCATTTGGCAGAAAGAGGACGATCCCTCTGTGGGTTTTATGGTAGTGGTATGAGTAGCTTTAGTGCCTGAAGAAAAGCTTGTGTTAAGCTGTGAAAGGAGTACTCTGAGAGGCACAGTGCCAGCACTGAGCAAGTTCAACTGTTGTGGATTCCAGCCCTCGGAAAACTTGCTTGCACCAAGCATATTTGCTAGAGAGATATTTAGATCACCTGTAGAATGTTAGCTGTCATCCTCATGTATGGACACAGAGGTCTGGTGAATGCCAGATGCAGGAAATTAGTTCCTTCCCAGATTATTTGGAAAAAAAAAAACCCCATTTGATGCACTGTAATATCACTAATGTCAGGTCTAAAAAACTGGGCGGAACAACTACTTTTTCAGTGGGCCTATTAATTCCCAGTAAAAGTGCAGATGCTTCCTTGTTAAATAATTCGATGCCAGAGCAGGTTCTGACAGGACGAAATTCTCCAGCTGGCCTAACCAGTCTCATGCTCCACCTCGCGATGACCCTGCAAATTCCCGAACGATTCCAGCTTCCAGAGACGAAAGTAGCAGGGCGCTGCGAGTGGGGATGAAGGGGTGAAGCCTGCTGCCGGCCTCTCCCGAGCCCCAGCTCCCCGCAGGCTGCTTCGGCAGGAGGGACAAAGGCGCTGCAGAGCCTCCGCCGCCTCTGGAAGCGGGCGGGGCGGGAAAAGCGAGCTCCGGGCTAGGCCCCGCCGCGGGGGGCGGAGCGCGGCCGCCGGCTCTCCCGGAGTAGAACTACATTTCCCAGCAGCCTTCCCGGCCGGTAACACCCTCTTCCCCGCCGGGCTGGTGCACGCCCGTCTCCCGGAGCCGCGCCAAGCCCGGCAGCCCCCCGGCTGGCTCTCCGCGCCCTCGCCTGTGGCGGCAGCGGCGGCCGGAGCTGCAGCCGTGCCCGGCGCTCGGCGGGAGGGAGCGGGCGCCATGGCTGACAGCGGAGAGCCCCCGGCGGCCCCGGCCGCGGCCCCTCCGGGCTCACCGTCGCAGAAGCGGCGGCCGGGCGGCTCTACCGGCGGGGCGGAGGCCATGCCGCGGCTGCCGCTGGGCGGCCCGGGCGGGGCGGCGGGGATGTCGCTGCCGCGGCTGGAGAAGCCGATCAAGCAGGCCTTCTACAACACTGGGGCGCTGCTGTTCGCCGGGCTGTGCTGCGGCGCCGCCGTCCTGGTCTACTTCATCCTGGAGGCCTTTCTGCGGCCGCTGCTCTGGGCCGTGCTCTGCGGCACCTTCCTGCACCCCTTCAAGAGCTCCCTGACGGCGCTGGGCCGCCGCTGGCTCGGCCGCCTGCATCGCTCCCGCACCCCCGTCCTGCTGGCCGCCCTCCTCCTCCCCATCTGCTTCGCCGACTACGGGGTGGAGGCGCTGGGCGAGCAGGTGCTGCGGCGGCGGCGGCTCCTGCTGCTCCTGGGGGCCGGGGGGCCGCTGCTCTACGGGCTCTACTGCCTGGGCAGCTCCCTGGGCGTCCAGGTGCTGCTGGCCCAGGCCGCCCGCCTCATCTGCCGGGGGCTGGACTACTTCAGCAGCCAGTGGGTGAGTGCCCGCGCCGGCCAGGAAGGGTCTCCGGGGGTGGCCCGGGAGGGAGGGAGGTGGCCGTTTGCCCCCTCCCCGCCTCCGAGGTGCGCGGCTCGCAGCGGGGAGGGGCGGGATGGGGCCTCGGCCCTCGCCCCTCTCCCGGCCGCAGCTGGGGCGCGGCGCCGGCCGCCATCTCACTTGTTGCGCGGCGGTGGCGGGGTCGGGGGGAGCGGCGAGGCGGGGAGGGTTTGCGGACCGGAACGTTTGAAATCGTCGGGCGCCTGTTTGAACTGGCTCCAGCCTCTTGTTTGTGGGGTTTTTGAATTTTTTTTTTTTTTTTTTTTTACGCTGCTGTGTCCAGCTCTGGACCCCTCGGCACAGGAAAGACATGGACCAGTTGGAGAGGGTCCAGAGGAGGCCATAAAGATGATCAGAGAGCTGGAGCACCTTTCCTATGAGGACAGGCTGAGAGAGTTGGGGCTGTTCAGCCTGGAGAAGAGGAGGCTCCGGGGAGACCTGAGAGCGGTCTTCCAGTACCTCAAGGGGGCTTGTAAGAAAGACAGGAAGAAACTTTTTAGCAGGGCCTGTTGTGACAGGAGGAGGGGTTTTAAAATAGAGGGAGGTTGATTCAGACTAGACGTCAGGAAGACTTTTTTACAATTAGGGTTGTGGAACACTGGAACAGGTTGCCCAGAGAGGTGGTGGATGCCCCATCCCTGGAAATATTCAAGGCCAGATTGGACAGGGCTCCGAGCAACCTGATCTAGTCGGGAATGTCCCTGCTCCTTGCAGGGAGCTTGGACTAGATGACCTTTAAAGGTCCCTTCCAACCCTAACTATTCTGATTCTATGAAACTCTCCTCGCAGCAGGTGGGTGTGACTTTGGCTGCAGCAGTGCTGGGGACAAACCACTGGCTGTCAGGGCATCACAGGAGTGTGGGGCAAACTTTGCCTTTGCTGTAAAAACCGTGTGTGAAACAGCTGTAAAAAAAAGCTCCCAAGTTGCAGCCCTGCAGTGTGGAGAGGTGCTCTGTGTAATCAAGTGGGAGCAGATGCTTTTTCTCTGTTGGTTTCTTGTGTTCGTGGTTTCACCGTTCCGTGGTTCTGAGATGCTGTTAAGTCAGAGGGCGTTCCAGTGAGGTCTTGGGTGAACTTCAACTCTTGTTGAGCTGTAGAATGTGTATCAAGTGTTGTGAAACAGCAGCTTGGCTCTGCAAGTGATCTGGGAGGGGGAAAGGTGTCTTGAGGGGTGTTTCTCAGTTTACTGATTTTTGCTTTTTCTTCTTAAAGTATCAAGCGGTGCAAACTCAGTTTGAACTTTAAAACATAAAGGTGTTTATTTAACTTACAAATGTTGCTTACGGTGATAAAGAGTCTGGGAAACTTCTTTTCCCTGCGTTGTCTTCAGTAGGTAGACTAGTTAAAACCTGTGGCAGAACTTGTTCTCACATAGTTGTTTGAAAATGCAAAAAGTACTACATAGCTGAGGTAAATAAATATGTGAAAGCACAGAAGATCAGTAAGTTGTACTTTCATTAAATGTTGATGTACATTTGGCATGCCTGGATTGCTTCATGTCAAACACTTTTTTTTGTTGGTTTTTTTTTTTGTTTTTTTTTTTTTTTTTTAACTTGCT
>WHYT01016730.1:441334-455635 GCA_009806455.1 Tetrax tetrax
CAAAACAACGAAGACACCCACCCCCCCCCCAGAAAATGACATAGATGATTGATTTAATGGGGATATGCATAGAGACAAAACTGAAGAACTGCCTAAAACTGACCTTCCTATGTGGGCAAGAGAGAGAAATGGACAAAAACCAAAACAACAAACCCTCTAACAAACTTGTCGAGGCTTCTGATTTTTGAATTACACATTTTTATTTGAATACTGGTTTTATTCCTTTGACAAAGCCAGTGTGTGCTCATACATCAAACACATCTTTGGATGTGCATACCAGAAACAAAAAAAGTAGTTCTGGACGTACTGACAAAGGATATTTTCAGCTATTTCTAGTGTGAATAGGATGGACTGGAGAATGTGTTTTGTCTCTTGAAGAAGAGAGAAAATCTCTTCTTCATGGGAGGAAGAGATTTTCTTGGCTTTCTATTCTGAAGTGTCATATGCTGGAAAAGGTCAGGGGAGATATGTTTCTGGTCTGTTTTGTTCCACAGAAGTATAATTAAGACTGAATAGACTGACAGACAGAGACACACACTCTCTCTGTTTTTATAGAGGCGAGATACAACTGTCTTTACCTTCAGATGAGTAGTGGCAGAATGTAAGCATGATTTGGTACTGACGGGAAGTTTCAATTAGTTGCCACACAATTTACTTGATAAGCTTAAGACTTTCCTTTGCATTGGCCTACTTGCTTTATTTTTAACAAATCTGCAATATTGCTATACTACCCGACTTGGCTAAGTCCAGTCTTCTATTTAAACTTGGTTAATCGAGCTGTACTTGCACTGAGTAAGTATAAGGGTACTAAAGGAGGTTGTGCTGCTGTAATCTCGTATCTATGGTTGTGATGCACTGCTGGGTGTCTCTGCGTGCTTTGTACAATTTTGTTTAACAGGGTCTGATACTTCTGCTTTGCACTGGTGTTCCTCATACGATGCTTGTGTTCTTTGAAGTGCTGTAAGCTTTTGACAGGGCAAAAGATAGTAAGCTCCCAGAACTCTTCTGGTTTGAGTTCCTTGGAAGGATTTTGGCTTCGTGTCAAAATATCTAACTATGGGCTGCCTTAAGCAAACCAGTTGCTGTAGCTTTCTAAGCAAGCTGCCTGTATCTCTTTCTGGGTCCCTATATGAGAAAGAAAGAAGCTGTGGGCTTCCCTGTGTAAATAACCTCAACTCAGCTTGTCATCAACTCTGCACTTTACATTGTTTTCCTATTCCTTTTTCTTTTTCTTTCTTTTTTTTTTCTTTTAAATTTTGCTGTTACCTGATTTGTATTATCTCAGAGCTATAGCAGGATAACTTAATTTTATCTATGCCGCTGAGGAGCCTTGAGCTGGATCAGTTAATGGTATCTGCTTTAACTTCAGTTAAGCATTTTAAAGCTGTTTAATTGCCAGGACTCTGTTTGCATGCATGCAGTCTGCTTGTTTAGCTGCACAGGAATTTTGGATAATACGAGACAGTTTGCTCCATTGTACTGTTCTTTCCTGGGACCTGAATCCTCCACAATTCCTTCTGTATGTTATCTTGCATGAAGATTGCAGCTGTTTTGGTTTGTAGCTACTCTGTGTGATGGGTAAAAGTAATGGTAATTTCATTACTTGCACTGTTTGTTTTTTTTTTTTTTTATCAGCTCACTATGCCAGTCCTGAATTTCTATGTTTTGAAATGTTTTGATACGGAATAACTTAATTAACCTAAAATAAGTAATTTTTCCCCTTAGACAGCAAGGAATACTTTCTTGCCAAGAATATGATGTATAAATCATTTATTAAAAGCATAAAAGACAAGTAAGCATGGCTTGTTTTAAGTGTGAGACCAGTATCTGACTAGCATAGTACATTTGTTTATGGAAATTTTCATCTTGTGAACTATGGATGTCTGTGCTTCTGCCCTGGGCTGCTAAGGTGTAGAGTGTATTTATTCTTATTTGGAGCTTTGCACCACCAGGATGGCGCTGCTGCTTACAGAGAGGAAGAACATGCATGGTTGTCTTCTCCCCCCTTTCTGGTTCCTTTGGCTGTACTAGAGAAATGAGAGGATGCCTGTCATTAGAATTTGAGAACGATTATAGGTTTTTGGTATACCAATTTGGTGTTCTGTAACTGAAGATATCTATTGGGGTATCTATGTTCTCTGACTAAGGGTATCTATTATGGTATCTGCTAGGCCATGATACAGAAATTCTCTTCAGTTCCCCAAAAAAATGTTCTCCAAGTGCAGCAATTGCATGCGATAATGCCGTAGTAACTGTATCTTGGCACAGTATGTTACAGAACTTTCTTGTACTGTTGTCACTGTTGTTCTCAAATCTGGGAAAGCTGTTCATGGTGTTGCTGAGTGAAGATTTGGAAACGGTTATATGCCTGTCTGTGGTTCTTAAGTCACACTTGCTGTTCGCATTGGGAATCCTAGATGCCTCCACGATAGGCCTGTTTGAGAGGTGATTGCAAAACACTTTATTTGAAGAACAAGTTCAAGATGTTAGGCTAGTCTACAAGCACGTTGTTCCCACAGTCTCCTTTTCTTTCCCTTCGTACTTAACAGTTCTTGTGTCATCTTTGAAGAAGCTTGCTCAAGAAATGTAGTAGGCTGCTGGGCTTTAAAGCTAGGAGCTGGTTCTAAATTCCAGACGAGTTCCTTGCTCTGACTCCAGCCTTCTCTAGGGGTTATTTGCAGAAGTCTTACGTAGAGGACATGTACTCTACAGGAGCTTTAGTTACATATAATAGGGAAGGGGAATGTTTTTCTATAGCTTTTTTTTTTTCATGAGAGGGAGGGAAGTTTGTCCCATAGCAGACTGAATATACCCTTAAATGTTTGTATGCCAGGACAATTTCAGCATGGTTACCCTTGCAGTTAGCATACTTTCTAAAGACTCATCTTGAACTGCCTTGTTGTCCTAGTTTTTTTTTTTCTTCCAGACAAGCCTCCGCTTGTGTTGGCACTAGGTGTCAGCAGTCCCTAAAGTAACCCTTGTAGACTCAAATTCTCAAACGTGCTTCTTGGCAAACGTTTTGGGTCACAGGCTCCAAGATGCTTGGCATCTGCAGTGCTGCTGAATATCACCCCTGGAGGCGAAAAAGCATCTACATTTTGTCAAGTTACCTGATGGGACAATTTATCTTCTATCAAAAGAAAATGTTAAGTTTGACTATAATGCGGGAACAACTGTGAATGAGAAAAACACAGTTCTGATTTTTGAGGTGCATATAACTTAGATATCTATGTTTTTAGTGTTTCAGATAGTGTGTTTTGGTGGGGTTACCCCCCCCCCCCTTTCTTCTTAGAGCAGACTTGCAGGTTTGTAAAACTTGCCCAGCATGAAAAAAACAAAACCAAAAACAACCACCTGAAAAAGCCCTTAAGCATTTTCTCTGCTCTTTATAATATTACTTTCATTATTTGGTGGCTTATAAGTCCTACAGCCAGGTACTAACTGTAAACACATCTTGCCAAAACCACAGTTTTTGGTTTGTTTTCACAGCTTGGTAGAGATCAACTCTGTGGCCTATTTAAAAACATGATGGGGAGGGGCAGGGAAAGACTGAGATGTTGGTAGTGTTTTCTTTTCCACTTTTGCTTTTCCCTTCCACACCCACCCAGTTTTGGGAGAACCTGCTGTGAGATACCTTTCTTGAAAAGGTGTAGGAGCTTGTTTAGGTTTATATGCATGAACTGCAGCCCCAGGCACTAAGCTGACACTAGCCTTGAGCCTAATGATATATGCTACATAATATTAGTTATTTTTTGGTATTTATGTGTATTATTTGAACACAATGATACTTCTTTTTCTGCCGCCTCTGAAAGGAATGATTGTTATGAAACTGTCCAGCAAAATTTTAACTGCACTTTGTATAATGAAGCAAGAAGGTGAAGAAGTTGCATATTTTGAGGAGTCAGCTCTTGGGAAAGTGTCATCATGAAGCATGTCAGAGGAGCAGTACTCTGTCTGCAGGGAGAGAATATGATGTGCTCTGAAAGACCTCTTTTCACAAGTGAATCTTGAAAAGTTTTATTTCTGAATAGCCTTTTTATTAATTGAGTTTCTCATAAGAAACTTTTGTATTAAGGCAGGAAAAGTGAACTATAGGAGAAGCATTTTCACCATCCATAGCTGTAGTATTCTGAATATCTTAGATTTAGTGGTTTTCCTTAAATTAACAGTGTAGGAAATGTTGCAGGACACACTGAAAGTACTTTTAACCCATGTGTAGCAGTGTTGATTCTGATGGTCAGTTCCCCCCTACCCCAGGATTCTAGTTAAAAGTTTGTACTTTTGTCCCTTCAAAAAGGGGTAGTCTTGCTAAGCACCAGGTTTCTGTTTCACATGGTTTAGCAGTCTGCATATGTTAATGCCAAATGTATCTACATGGATATATGTCACAGCCAGGGGTTCTAGAAGAAACAGAACCCTGTTCTAGTCCTTTGGACTTGGGACAGGGGATAGCCCCGTCTGCCATGTTTATGCTTACTTATGTTCACTTAGAAAAAAACATCAGGGTGTCATTTATCTGCTTAGGTAGATGACAGCTTCCTTAGTGAAGGGAAGAAGTGGTTGAGTTTGCTCTGAGGTGAGCAGTTGTATTATATGTGTGATGAGTTGGTTTGGGGTTTTTTGGTTTTGTATCGGTTTTACAAAGACTCTCTGCATGCTAAAAGAAGGGCAGTTACACTTTCTTTGTTCACAAAACTCTGCACGTTGTGGGATATTTCCCCTTGTGTCCTGTGGAGTATACAATTGTGGTGGGTTGACCCTGGCTGGGTGCCAGGTGCCCACCAAAGGCGCTGTATCGCTCACCCCTCTTCAGTTGAACACGGGGGAGAAAATACAACAAAAGGGTTGAGATAAAGATGGAGAGATCACTCACTAGTTACTGTCACGGGAAAAACAGACTCGAATTGGGGAAATGAATTTAATTTATTACCAATTAAATCAGAGAAGGATAATGAGAAATGAAAATAAATCTTAAAAGACCTTCCCCCCACATCTCCCTTCTTTCTGGGATCAACTTTCATACCTGATTTCTCTACCTCTTGCCCCGTGGCAGTGAATGGGGAAGGGGAATGGGAATGGGGGTTGCATTCAGTTCATCACATGTTGTCTGTGCTGATCCTTCCTCGTCATGCTCTTCCCCTGCTCCAGTGTGGGCTCCCTCCCATAGGAGAGAGTCCTCCATCAACTTCTCCAGCATGAGTCCTTTCCACGGGCTGCAGTTCTTCACGATCTCCACCATGGGCCCCTTCCATGGGGTGCAGTCCTTCAAGAACAGACTCCTCCAGTGTGGGTCCCCCTTGGGGCCACGAGCCCTGTGAGTAAACCTGCTCCAGCCTGGGCTCCTGTCTCCACAAGGTCACAGGTCCTGCCAGGAGCCTGCTGCAGCGTGGGCTTCCCATGGGGTCACAGCCTCCTTCAGGCACACCCACCTGCTCCAGTGTGGTGTCCTCCACAGGCTGCAGGATCACAGAGGCGCTCGCACTGTCACTGATGGGCTCAGCCTTGGCCAGGGGTGGGTCCATCCTGGAGCCACTGGCATTTGACTCTGTTGGACAGGGGGGAAGCTTCAGGCAGCTTCTCACAGAAGCCACTCCTGTAGCCCCTCTGCTACCAAAACCTTGACATGCAAACCCGATACAATAGTAAAACCATCTGGAATTAAATATGGTTCTGAAAAGTGGAATCAAAATGAAATTTTTATAATTCTTCACCTGCCTCGTCATTTTTTTTTTAATGTTTAGAAAACTGCTTTCAAATGAACAGATAGATAAACACTGTGATGTTCATGATCGCAAACACAATTTAAAAAAACCCCAAACCCTAAAAAACTTTGCGGTATGATTTCAAAGTGGAAAAGAGCAGCCTGGAAAAAGCACTTAAAATGGCAAAGAGAGAGAGAGTAGAGCTACAAATGAAAAATGAGAGAGTTGAAACATGCCATTTGGTAGGTCCTGACATTAAAAACTGGACTCTTTTGGAAGATTGGCAGCGCACATATCAAAAGTAGTAACTAGTGGTTGTTCTACTCAGTCTTCACTGTTGTGTTTACCAGAGGGTGGTTTGCATGAAGTAGGTAGGAAGTGTGTTCACTGCTGAATGTTGAGTTGTTGCGGCAATATTCCAAGGAAGGCTGAGTCATTCCGACACCTTTGCTGCCAGTGGAGGACCTGTTCTTCCTTATCCTGCTTCTGATGTACGCTTCAGTTGCCCTGTTATTGGTGCCTGTCTTTGTGAGTCTGTTTAGCCATAACTGAATTAGATCATAAACTCTTGGGTTTTTTTTTCTAGGTAGTTTTTTAATCTACTTACGGAGCTTGAGCTGGCTGGCTGAACGTTCAAGCTGGTGTGCAGCAGAGGTGGGACTGCTTGACTTTCAGTAGCAATGAACTGTTAAATGAGCTCATCTGTAAAATCTCTCCCTTAGAGATTAACTTGCTGATAGGGAAAAAAGGGAGTGAACTGTGTAAATAAAGACTTTTACTCTTCAATATACATCAATATAAATGTTGTCAAGAGTTGAGTAGTAAGAAAGAGTTTGTTCTCGAAAAATTACGGCGAAGCCGAAAGAGTGTCTCAGATTTTAAAATTCTTTCCACTTTTACTGGAACCGGAAACAGACTTTCAGCAACATTGCTGATATGGTTGTGCTGATAAATCCTAGACTTTCTAACACTGAAATTTAAAAGAAAAGTCAAAACATTGAAGCAGATACGTGAGCTTAACGTAAAAGCCGCATCTTTCTATGGTGTAATTTTGCCTCCAGTTGGCAATTTAAAGAGAACTGAAGCCCTTCAGACTTGCCTAGAGGTGTCTAAATCTGGTCTTTTAAATTTACCACTGTAACCCTAACGAAGATGCTGAAGTCCAAGAAGTTACACTGCAGTTTTATAGCTATTTATTCAGGCAAGCAGGCAATTTTACTTTATATGTCTAAAGGCAAAACGACATTTGGCTCAGAAAGCCAACACTGCATCCGGGGCTGCGTCAAAAGAAGTGTAGCCAGCAGGACAGGGGAGGTGATTCTCTTCCTCTACTCTGCTCTTATGAGACCCCACCTGGAGTACTGCGTCTAGCTCTGGAGCCCCCAACGTAAGAAGGTCGTGGGCCTGTTGGAGAGGGTCCAGAGGAGGCCATGAAGATGATCAGAGGGCTGGAGCACCTTTCCTATGAGGACAGGCTGAGAGAGCTGGGGCTGTTCAGCCTGGAGAAGAGGAGGCTCCGGGCAAACATAATGGTCTTCCTGTACCTAAAGGGGTCTTATAAGAAAGATGAGGAGAAACTTTTTAGCAAGGCCTGTGGTGATAGGATGAGACATAATGGTTTTAAAATAGAGGGAGGTAGATCCAGACTAGATATAAGGAAGACATTTTTTACAATGAGGGTGGTGGAACACATGTTACCCAGAGAGGTGGTGGGTGCCCTGTCCTTGGAAACGTTCAAGGCTGGGTTGGACGGGGCTCTGAGCAACCTGATCTGGCTGGAGAAGTCCCTGCTCCTTGCAGAGTGGTTGGACTAGATGGCCTTTAAAGGTCCCTTCCAACCCAAACCATTCTATGATTTTGTTCAGTTTACGAGGAGTGCTACAAAATGCAAAGAATATGTGAGAAATGAGGTCTTTGCTGTTTGTTCAGACAATGAAGATCAGTGAAGGAAGGAAGAAGAAGGAAAGATTACAGGATTAAAGCACCTTAGAATTCTGATATATGGGAGTTGTTCATGTCTGTAATTATTAGTTGTGATTGGTAGGCATATCTCAGCGTACATGGTGAAATTTAGGCCTCTGCAGCTGACTTCAGCTTGATAAATAACTAGTTTATAGCAGCTAATGCGTTCCGCAATAGCTGAAGTGTGTGTATTAGTTACCTGGTTAGCTGTATACTCATATAAATCAAATTTATAGGCCTTTTGGTTTAGCATGGAATTTGTTTTCATTCTAGTTTCAGTGCAATATTTACAGTAGCTTAATTTTAATGAAAGTAGGTAATATCTTTTATTTTTTCATTTCCATGATGTCAATTGTTGAGATGGACATGTAATAGTAAAGAGGCTGTTAATATTCTCACAGTCTTGTAGCCAAAATCTTTGGAGACCATTCAGAAAAACAGTGGGAAATGTTATGTAACATGCTCTTAAAGGGTTAAGGGGAAAAAAAAAAAAAAAAAGACTGTTGCCAAGTTAGTATGGGATGAAATCATAGTCTGTGTCAATTTAAATTAATTTGCTTTGTCAGTTGCTTTCAGCTATGAATTGTTGGAAGTCGGCTACCCAAGTTAGAGAAGCAGGCTGCCTTAGCTCCCATGCAGTATATTTGTTTTACAGCATAGGGAAGTGCTTGGCCATAACATTAACCGATAAAGAACTGATTACTCTATAGTGTCACTGAAACTAAACCTCTTGCGGCAGTCAGTTGACTACATAGTTTTTTACAGGGCTTCAGGATTGTTATTGTTCGATTTCTGGAAAAAAGAGACTTGTTGATTTTAAAATAAGCTATTCTTTCTGTTCAATAGAAATAAGAAATTAACTTCAGTCATTTGCTACGCTTGTAGAAATGAGAATTGATGAATTATTTTAACTTCCAACACAAAAAAATTATTGAATACCTAAACCTTGAAGTGCTAGCTTTTAGTTCACCTATGTGCATGGTTAAATGCAGTGCAACGTGTTTTGCTTTGTTGGCTGTTAAATCTAGGCTTATGCCTTGTTAGCCTCCTACTTGTGATGTATTTTTAATCAGCTTAATTTTTTGAACTTACTGAGTCTTGTATTTGTAACTTATCATTCAATTTAAAAGCTAAGGAGAAAAAATAGATTGATACTGGAACATTTATCATATAAAGATGCTGTGTGTCTGATGTTAAGGGAGTAGGCTAGCATCTTCATGCTGAGTTATCTCTTGCAGTTACAGTTGTGCTGTAATAGGCCTTGTGAGTGAATTTGTTACAAACCTATGCTGTTAAAGGACTGCTGCTATGCTTTTCAGACCAATTTTTTTTTGTTTTGTTTATTACTTTAGTCTTAATGTCTAAAGGTTTTGTTAGTTTTAGGTGTTTATACTGAGTCTATATTTGGCCATAAGCATTCTGCAGCTCTGTTGATGCAAAACTAGGGATAGCCATGAAAAGTTGGACTGCTCAGCTTTTATGAGAAAGATTAGTATGAAAAAGGTATACATTTGTTCACATTTTTGAACTTAATTTAAATTACCTTATGCATATGAGCATTCCCTCTGAGGTTACCAGGCTCCATCACTGCTTGTCTGCTGAATTCAGTATAATTAAGGTTTCCTCTACACCAGTTAGGTACATAGGGGTAATCACACAAACCTGCTTTTCACAAGGACTGTTGCCTCTTCCGCCTGAGTCATATGGTGCAAAGTAAGGAGTGGGAGCTCTTTTGGTGTGTTCTGTCTAATTGTGCGTTCTGTGTCTCTGCCAGTGTGTTCTTTTTACAGTGACGTCTGATTCAGCAAATGCTGTTAATAGATTAAACTTCATTTGATTTATGGATTTAGAAGTAAAAATTAAAAATTTAAAGGTGGCCATAACTGGTTATGTTTGTTGAATTTGGGCCAGAATGCCTGTTGTTTTCTTTTTGGGTTTTTTTTTTTTTTTTTTAAGAATGCAACACAGAGTTTTTATTTTTACTTTTTACGGGTTTTCATACCTCTTATTTCACACCTTCTGCTGCGTAGCCGCTTTTCACCTCCTGTTGTTTCTTCTGGTTTTTGCTTTCTTTTCTGCATTTTCAAGCTCAAATTCTTCGCCTCAAGATTCTTAATTGGAATTCTGTATTGTGATTTATCTGATGAGCCGAGTTGTACAAGGCAGTTAGAAGCAGCAAAATCCAAGTGACCACGTCTGCCTCTTGATATGCTGTCATGTACATCCTTCTGTCTCTTTAGTGTTTTTAGTTAAATATTTGGAAAAATTTAATGTCATAAATCATTGGAAGGCATGACTATTTTGTGCACCAGCACTGCTGAGGAACAGCAGTTTCTGTTGTCCTTTCTAGTGACTGTCTTTGGCTTAAAACTCCCTTTGTTTCTTTGGACTGGAACAGAGGAGCTGGCGAGCTGCTCTGTGCTGGAATGAGTGGTGCTCTGCTGGCTCTCTCTCCGTGAGGCCCCACTGGTGGCCCTGTTTCATTTAGGTTCTCACCTCTCAACAGTAGTTCCAGAGTGATTGCTTCATCTCGACTGTGAAACCATCTTCCCTCGGGGTTTGTGTCCAGCAAGGTGTGTGTACACCCTCACAATAGAACCATACTGAAGGCAGGCCAAAGGTGTCTAGCCTGTCCTCACACTTTGCACAGACTTTACGTTTCTCTTAAATGGAGCAGAACTTCCTGTAATTAATTGACAGTTCTGAAACGTAGGCTTCTTAAAGAGTGAGAACCTGACTTGAGTTGTCTCGATATGGCGGTTAGGGGTGCATGCATGTGTGTGCATACGCACACATCAAAATACAGCTCTATCGTACTCACATATGTATACAGACCTGTGTGTATCTTTTTGTTAAAGATATGGACGTTGGTAGTTGGTTACCTGCTGATGGTTTCATTCAAGTGGACTATAAGCACTGAACGTTACTTAAAAGCAATCTCTGTCCCTGTCTGGATTATGCTGCTCTTTCACTTAGGTGAGTAACAAGAAGTTATTATTCTAATGTGTCCGCTGGGATTCTGTTGTCTTGGTCTTCTGCTAAATCTTTATTATGGAGCCTTGGCTGAGATGCAGGCTCTTTTCTCTGCTCAGTAATTTTGGCTGCATGTGGCCAGCTGGGAGCGTTGGAGTAGGGAATGAGAAGGTGTCATGATGCTGAGCAACGTGTCTTGCCCTCCTCCTGCCCAGTTTATATTTCCCATAGTTTTCTCTTATTTGGCTCACAGACCTGGTACTGACTCCCTGGCAATGGGGAAGGACAGGTGTGGGTGGATTTAGATTTTTCACTTGTGTGTGATGATTTTAAAATATTATTATTTTCTTGCCTTTAACCAAGGATGAAACTGTCAAATACATTTAAGAGTAGTAATAGAAACAAACAAACAAAAGTTCTATCAGTAGTCAACAAGCGTGTCGATATGATATCAACAATATCAAATGAATTTGCCAGTAGTCTATAGAATCAGTTCATACAAATATAAGATTATAGTAATATCATAGTATTAGATTTACTTTACATGTTTAATATGGCACATTATCAGATTATATTATCATGTCAGAGTTTATGGTGGAAGTATAATACAAATAATAGAGGACTCATGATGGAAGGTTTCACAGCGTACTTCGTAATTTACTCTGCTTTAGCAGCAGGTTTCAGGGGTTGTTCTGACCATGTGGAGACACTTTCCTGAAGTACACGTAGTGGTTTTGCATTTGCTTGCATTTGCTTTCGACAGTTTTGTTTTAGCTGGAAGTACTAGCTGAAAAGCCAAGACCCAAGAAGGCACTGCTTGATTCCAGTCTGTGGAGATCTGACATAAATATAGTTTTATTTTTGGGGGGGGGGAAGTGGTGGGGTGGGGAGAGAGGAGGGAACTTGATTTGCGCCCAATAGCTAAAATGTTTTTATTTTGTGTGTATTTTCATGTAACTTTGCACATTCTTTTTGAAATCGTTCTCTGTATCAGCATAGCTTAAAGTCACTGAAGTTAGGAAGGGTAACAACTTTGTTTATACATGGAGAAACTTGTTCACCTGTTTTTTCGACACTCCTTTCTGTGAATGTAGAAAACTTGTTTGCTTTATGACGTTTTTTAGTTTCTGCTCAATTATTCTTGGTTGATGTGGTACCTTTCTTGGTTTGCTAAACATAGAGTTTATTCATGGTAATTTTTCTTGTTCAGAAAACCAAACCAAACCAAAACCAAATCCTGTATCTTTCAGCTTCTGTGGCAGGTGCCTGGAGAATTCCTGTGTTTCTGATTATAGTTGTTCTGATGACTGCAGGCATGTTGCATGAACAGCAGAATGGGAAGGAGTCTTCTGGTAAGGAATGGGTCGCTGTTTCTTTTATTGTTGGAGGCAAAAGTTCTGTAAAGTCAAGTGGTTTATACGTTGAAATGAATCTTTGATTCTTTACAGAAAATCCTTGCAAAGGATTGATGTTTCTTTTCTATAGCAAAGCCCTTTGCTCGAGTTTACAGAGTAAACTTGTATGTAGTTCCAAGCATAAAGAAAGCTCAGGAAATTTGAAATCAGAGGCTAATTATGAAATAAACGAGTAATATCGGTTTAGTAGCTCCTATAATATTGAGTATGAGGGAAACTGAGACAACTCTATCCAGCAAGTTTTTTTGTATCCAGTCACTTGTTTTTAAAATGCCAGTTTTTTAAAACTATGGTTTGTATTTAGACTTAGAAAAAGTAATTTTTATGTGCTGTGAGTCAAAAGCAAATGTCAGGTGTTCCTTTCTAGTATTAGCTGTTTGATTATTTTGGGAAACTTTTCCTGTCATGCTGTTTTAGTTTTCTTGAAAGTAGTCATAATCTTGGTTAGTAAAATTGATTATCTGGTACAGAGATTTTTAGATTGATTGGGCTGCCAGCAACTGCAAATGACTTGCTTGGTAGCAGTTCATTAGCAAGGAAGGTGCTAAGTGAATAACTGGTTTTGTGTTTTGGCTCCAAATGTGTTGTATTACTAAAATTAATAGCACTCATTCTTGTTTGATCTTATTACTACATATAATACATATTAAAAACTAGCAGTACCTATCCATATAATTTCTGTTGCTTGGCAACTTCAGTGGATATCAAGCAACAGATAAAACACTTTAAGATGTAAACTTTTCTTTATTTATATACATATATATATCTTGCAGGGGCAGAGCTTCCTGGTCAGATGATTTCCATTGCAGCTTCAACAATTGCCATGGCAATTTCAATGACAGAAGATGAGTCTAAGAACGAACGTTCCTCACAACCCTCAGGTGACTGAATACTCTGTAAGAAAACATTTGAATTTGCTCTAAAGGCATGAAATTAGAGGGAATTAAGAACAAATTTCAAAATAGTCGCTCTCCTCTTCATCCTGTCCAAAACAGCACATTTTTACTTACCTCGTGAAACATGTTTCTGTTTTAAAAAATGTTAAGATGACAATAATACAAAAGCTGTCTTTTAAATTATAATTTACATGGCTATCTGTACATTTAGAAGGCCTGACAAGAAGAATTTTTTCTTTCAGAATGAGGGCATTTATTATTATTGTTATTGTTGTTGTTATTATTGTTGTTGTTATTTTTTTCCCTAGCCTTCTTTTGATTTATTGGCAGTTATAAGTGAATTTCTGGACCAGGTACAGACAGACTGGAATAATTTTGTGTACGTGACAATGACAAAACTGTTTAACTATGAAGTGCTCAAAATCTTTCCTGTAATGAGTTTACTTAATGTTGTAGCTTGAATCATGATACTTCCACTTGCAACAATACTACTATAAATCTGTAAGAAATGGATTGGCTGGGTTGCAAATAAGATGTTTAGGTGTCCATCACATGTTTTAGGCTTTAGTACTATTTTAACAGGTAAGCCTCTCATGGAATGCAATACTAGAAAAATAAGCTATTATGGATATCTCTGGAGATTGAAAGTTTCCATCCATTTCCTGCAAGTAGACAAAACAGGTTGTTCAACTTGACTGAATGTGAATTTCCAAAACTTGGAAGTTAAATTGGCTATGTCTAAGAGTTGTCTACTTCAATACAGTGTGTGCTTAATATTGTCTCTAATGTGTAAATCGTGCTTCAGAGGAGGAAACGATTGTGCCAGGAGAAAATGCTTTGAGCATGTGGCTTAAAAAACTTCTGTTTAAAGGCTACTATTCTTGAAACTAAAAAGTTACTTCAGCTACCAGGTGAAACAGTGGAGAACAAGCTCTTCAGAAATCTTTCGATGACACCTAAACAGACTTCCTGATTTTAAATATGTCAGTGTAAGCTGTACTTGTAAATATGCTTATTTTTTAAATATAAAAAGGACACCTTTAGACAACTGACTCTTTTCTTTGTTTCTGTATTTTACATGACTATAATGAAAAAAATATATATAGAACCCTATGGTCATACGTTCTGAAATTTGAGAAAAGAGCATCATGGTGACAGTTCTCTTATACTGCTGTCTCTAATCTTTAATTTCGGAAATGAGATTTATTTTTTCTTAGCTGTATTTTGAATATCTGGTCAAGCAACAGTCTCCCACAAATGTGCCGTGTAAGTGGTTGTGTTCTTGTTTGTTGCTTTTTTTTTTTTTTTAAAAAACCCCACAACTTACAGTCTAGTTTTAAGTTTTTTCTCATC
>WHYT01016731.1:8781-40200 GCA_009806455.1 Tetrax tetrax
CCCCCCCCCCCCCAAAAAAAAAAAAAACCCAAAACCCTAGTCATCCTTAAATCAGAGTACCTCAAAGCTTCAAAGTCAAAGGTTTAACTTCTGGTACCTCAGTGTACTCTAGAAACTTTACACCACTGAAGAAGAGGCCAATGCATCTCAACAATTAACAGTCTTTCCTGCCTCACTCAATTATGCTTTACAGCTCTTGATGTCTAGGAGAGATGTTTTTTTCCTAAACTTTTTGTTTTAAAAGTGATCCATGCAACTTTATATGATGTTTCAGCTGTATTTGAGGGGAAGCTAGAAATAGAGACCAAAAAGAAGTTTATATTATTTCTTAAAAAGGTGTGAAGCCATTAGAAGTTTGTTTTCTTTGACAGCAGCGAGATGCACAGTTAATAGCATTTGCTTGAGGTAATTTTCAAAATTAACCAACAACTTTGACTGAAGTAATACAACAAATCAAAATTTGTGCTATTATTATGTTTTTAACATGTAGATAAAACCGAATAGATCTAAATCTTGTTGAAGTTCTGGATGTGTTCCTGGGCTATAGGTGGCCCTGCTTGAGCAGGGGGATTACACCAGATGACCTCCAGAGTTGCCTTCCAACCTCAACCATTCCATGAGTCCGAATGTATTTTACATACCTTATTCTGTAACAGACCCTCCAGATTTGATAACATGCAAATGCAGTCATATTCTGAACCAGGCATTTATCCAAACTTGATGGAAGCACACTGCAATCTCATTGAGATGTAGCAGTCGTAGTTTTCCAAAATCAAATTAGAAAGAAAATAAAAGTTTGAATTTTACCATTCAATTCCACCATTTTATTATTTAAATATACTTACTTTTACAATTTCTCTCCCTAAAAACTTCACATCTTCTTGTCCCAGAAGTTTCATTCTTATCTCCAAACCTAAATAAGAAAGCTTAGTTTTCTATCAAGTCATGTTTCAATGTGTTTAGCTCCATTTTGATGTCTGATATTGTGAAGTAATGATGCAGTGTATGCTTTTCAGATTAACATATTTAATGGTTCTTCCTCATTTCTTCCCCGTCCACTCAGTTTCATGATATTTCCAAGTACTCATCACCTAAATTTAAAATTGGTTAAAATATTTAAAAATTACCAGGCAAAGGAGATACCAAGATAGCATGACTCTGTAAAACAGCTTTCTTTTGAGAACTATACTGAAATCACAAGATCACAGGATCAGCTTCACTGGTGTGCCAAACCCAACTAGAAGCATACCAATGTGATAAAAATACATAACACTACTGGGTTTTTTTATATAGTTAACTCACACCTCTTAAGACCTGGAACAATAACTCTTCCTGCCCTGTGTTAAAAACAAAAACCCCTAAAACCGTAATGCAGTTACTGTTCTTCAATTCTTCACCACACATCTTGCTTCTTTATAAAATATTATGTTCTTGATCCAAATCTTTTAAGTGCTTTGAACAGAAGGTATTATAAGCTCAAAAGTGATTCAAAACAGATGTTTTGTGAGTGGATGGGAAATCCCTAAAAAAATCAGATGACCTTCACTGTCCGTGCACATTATTTTATTTGAACACAAGTTTACATTGCTCACTAATGAGCAGCTTAGGAAATACTCCAGTAAATCTTGGGTTTCAGAACACATAGATAGATGGAATATTTGTAGTGTTCTGTTACATCAAATATTATTTCAACACATCTTTCCTGTCAGTTCACTGCAACAAAGTAACAACCAGTTTCAGACTAACAACTGCTAGAACCATCCAGAGATAATGAGTGGAAAGGAAGAACTTTCCCTACCTAGACTGTAGTCAAATCATAGAAATGTGATCACAACAATGAACTGAGGCAAAAAATTGAAGATGTCAAAGTGGATCCAGTACTTCCATGCATATATAGGATGCACCACTGAGGGACAAAGACCCTGAATGGCAGCACTTGTTGCAAGAATGACTGTGTTTTGTGCATTAAGGCTAATTAGCAGATATTGCAGACAGAATTAGCACTGCAACTGTGGACTGACAACTTCAGCATAAGACACCCAAATCCAGCCTGAAAGCCCATTCCATTGACCTCTCTTTGCATCAAAGTGGCAGATCAAAACTTTCTGACTCAGCTAGGCAATGCCTCACATCCCAAACCAGTCTGTAACCTCCCTGGTCTGATGATGAAGTGTTAAAAACATAAAACCATAGAAAATTCAGGTTGCAAGGGACCTCTGGAAGTCATTGAGTTCAAACCTTTACTCAAACCAGGGTCAACTAGAAGAGTTCAACATCTCCATGAGACATTGCTATTTGTAGCAAGTTCAGGCAATGCTGCACTGATTAAAAGAATTTTTCTGCATTGCTTGTATTTGTATTTGTGCATTTTCCAGTGCAAATCTAGATCTATATAAGCACTAAAACTAAATTAAGCAAAACCACAATGCTAACACTGCTTGACACAAAAACAGAAAGGGAGGAAAGAAGGAATTGCTAAAGCCATCTTAATTCAAATTTATTGTTTAGAGGAGCTAAAGCATAAGGGACAAATCTGTTCTTACTCATGTGGCCCCCCACTTTGAGACAGTTACATAACAGAGCATCTCTGAATGTGGCGTAGCACAAGTAATTGGCAAGAATTGTTTTATCTGCACATCTGCTGCCAACATACCAGGCTTTCAGGAGTGATGCCTGTCTTAAAGGCCCAGCTCTTTAATTCATAACTCCAGTTGCTGTCTCTGAACTGAGCTGGAGTTGCTCCTTATTCACACTCCTGAGGAAGTGCTGTAAGATTAATGGTCTAAAGTACCTGTTCAATTGCACTGGCACAGCTGGTTCAGACTGACTCTAGATCAGCTAAGTAGCAACAGAAGTACATTTGACCCATTCATGCAAATACAAAAAATTAGTGAGACTATGCAGGGCTATACCCAACTCACAAGCTTTGCTCTATCCACAGACTTCTGTGACTACTATTTCCTTCAATTCTAGATCGCTGTCCCAACTCTGGAGAAAAAAGCCAAAGCCAGCAGTCACCACCAGGTTTCACACACAACCACAACAAAACACGAAGCACACATGTTCTTAAAATACATTTTTGAAATGACTTCATTTTTGTGCAAAACGGGCCTTAAGAAATGCAAAATGGAGTTTGGATCCAATTCTCAGCACCGAAGGCATAGCACATTTAAGAAGCAGAGAATTAGCATATCCCAGATTTCGGAGTGGCTGGAAATCATTATTCTGCTAACAAACTTTTTCCTTCAGTCCCATACCTCTTTTCTCTCTTCCTTTAAAAAAAAAAAAATTGAAAATGCTGAATAAAGAAGATATTTTGTTTAATTAAGATGCAGTTTGCTCTGTGCACAGGGTAGGGGTCAAGAGCAAGGCATCACCTTAACACTCAAAATAGGGCATTTCACTTTGCACCAGAACTGCGCTAAGAGTTAGTTGCACAAAAAAAAAGCATGTTAAGCCTTTGAAGGCAGGAACTCCATTTGTAAAAAAATTGACAGGTAAACAGAGAGTAAGGAAGATTGAAATATTTCCCCCCTTAAAAATCAAAGGACAACTGCAGATACCTTTTATTATTTTGTTGCGGTAATCCATTGTCAAACATACTTTGATATTTTACCTTTTTCCATTCCAAAATGTCACTGTTTTAGAACTTAAGAGGAAATGCCCTGTACTCCTTCTCTGCTTTTGAAATGAACCTTCAGCATCTTTCCTAGTTTTAAAATAAAACAGCTAAAATACCAGCCTTTTTGTATTTATTTCTTAGTTTAGCTTTTATCATGTGTATCCTCATTTACACATTGGATAAGTGTTCAACCAGTGATCTCATCTTTCTACCAAGATGTATAGGTCACTTGCTAACTAGAATTTCCTGATCTATATAAAATCTTCTTGCTATATTGAGCTGAATGAAGGTAATGGTGCTGCACCAGTTCTGGAGTTTTCTTTCAGTAGTTCAAGTTTAATGCCTGTCGCTTTACTTAACTGTCACGTAGCTAATAATCTACATAAGATGCTGCATTTTACAAAAGTGGTTTTCTTCTCCCACATCTGATCTATCTTCAGCCAAGTTTTCTAATGTTTTTCTAAGACAGTGCTACACAGCTATCATCCTGATATTTTTCACAGCTCTTTTCTGCCCTTCTTCTGGTCAAAGGTCCAATGTCTTTTACAGAGCACAGAGACTGTTGAGTTTTTTTTCAAATATCAACTTAACTCAATTTTAAAAACCCACAGTTTACAAATATATTCCTTCTGTGGGTTCCAGTCAGTTGTCACTTCCCACTTCACTGTCGCAAGCTGATATGGGTATGATGATCCACCCTCTGAGGCATCTGCACTTCAGTTTGAGATCAAAAAATGGAAGTGTCCATTAAGTTAAACTTTTTCTATCCATCTCAGACAACTTCAGATATCAATCATCTTTATATTGTGGAGCACAGATACCCAATACAGTAAGACATGCTGTGAACAGTTTAGCTATGAAACAGTCACCAATATATGTGTGTATTCACACACGCACGCTTCAGAGCAGGACGATCACTTAGGTTTTGTTTGTATCACTGACGATGATGGACGTTACTCTGCAAAGCTATTAAAATACTATTTGTATTAAAATACTATTTGACTATTACGGGCAGTTTATACAAAAAGTCATTAATAGCTATTTCTGTTCTACAATTCCTTATTTGCTGGCAAAACTCT
This sequence comes from Tetrax tetrax, assembly GCA_009806455.1. NCBI lineage: Eukaryota > Metazoa > Chordata > Aves > Otidiformes > Otididae > Tetrax > Tetrax tetrax. Next base: position 13,483 of record WHYT01016731.1, read on the forward strand.
TACACAGCAGTATTAATATTGTACTTAATTCTTCAGTGTCCAGAAAAGAAATCCACAATGTTGGACCTTCAGACATAGGTAAGGGCTTTGGTCAAAAGCTTGTCTGCGCATTTCAACAGTATTACAGTAGTTCCAATTAAAGGCATTTCCTTTCCCTATATATTCTGTCTCACAAAAAAAACCCCCTGCTCTAACAACATTGTTATCTCAGTCTTAACAGATCTGCTCCTCTTTTGTCTTAAATTACATTTGCCTAGTATGTATGTAGGAGAAAATAATTATAATGCAAAACCCTATTTAAGGGACAAGAGTTGATTTCCCACTGAAGTGAACGATTACAGCAGACCTTAGACTAATGCAGATAAGATAATTTTAATAAAATTTGTATTTACAGTGAAAATGCATGAGGAATGTACAGTGTATGAGGTTGGCATTGAAAAATAATTGATTTGCTAGTTTGAGCCAACACCAGGACACAAAACCCAACTGTAATCTGACTCCTTTAGCAAACCTGAGCTCAGGGTCAGACTCTGGCATCCCAGTCAGGTGGGCAGCAAGTATTTCATAGCTGGCATGCCACCACCGAAAAACTCTCAGTGACAAAATGTATTATTTTTATAGTTCCTTAATGATTTACATTAAGAAGTCTGGTCACTTCAATACAGCCGACCAACAGCTACTCCGTCAGGTGCTCAGCATTTCCTTTGGGAAGTTAGTCCAGATTCATAAAGAAGCTCCAGGGAGCAAAATGTGATCACTACTTTTACCAGCATATAAACCATCAGATCTATTTTAATTGTTTACTGTGGTGTAGTAGCACTATTTGGTAGCTTTTGACTTAAATATTTCATTGCTTAAAATGTACTCCTGCCTACTTCAGACCAAATAAAATCAATTACAGATACTTCGTTTTGATCTATTCTGTCTTTTCTCAAACTCACAAGATTGTGACTGCAAATACAGGGTTTACATGTCAGAGAAGATTGTCTGGGGAATACAGGAATAGTTTACAAACATTCAGAAAGCTTTATAAACTGCCCATCAAGAACCTGGTGCAGAGGAAAGGGTGGGGGGAGGTTATCTTGTTTTCTATCTCATTCTCCTGCTAGTTTTAGAAATAAATGAATAGTTTTCCCCAAGTCGAGTCTGTTTCACCCATGACGGTAACTTTGAGGATTTCTCGCTGTCCTTACCTCAAACCATTTTTCCTTATATCATCTCCCCCTGTTCTCTCAGAGGGTGGGGGGAATGAGAGAGAGAGACTGCGTAATCTGGTCCCGATTGGGGTTGAACTACAACAGCCTGCTACAGCTTGTCTTCTCTAACCTTCTCTTCACATCACAGCAGCACCATGCACACAAGGATTATCAAGATATACAGAACAAGAAATATAACTAAAAAAAAAAACAAACCCAAAACAGTCTTCAGTTTGTAGATACAGTGGTTGAGGATGCCCAGCATAAGTTTCAACCTGGCCATAGCAGCTCAGTATGGAAAGTAGCATTGATGCCTAGCCACAGAGCTCTCACAGCAAAGTTTTTTGTTAGTTTATATTTTGCTCACTGATTTTGGCTGACTGCTTGCCCCATCTTCCAACTTCTTTTGCCTGTTCCAATGTGTTTCTAGTATTGGCTGTATGATTTTCTTGCACAGTACTGCTTAATATGAACAGATTATCGTAATTAAGATGATGCCTAGGAAGTAATTTCATCACACAAAATGTCAAACGAAAATATTTCTCAGGTGTTTTCTTATACTACTTCAAAGTTTTCTTGGTCAAGGCCAAATGTTCAGGTGTGCAAGACTGTGCAGAAATGACAACCAATTCACTGTGAGATGTGATATTATGTTTCTCATTAACTCTTTCCGCATATATCTAGATACTGCTTTGTGAAAGAGTTAAATGAATTAAACAGCAAGACAATGTATGATAAAACATTTCCCTACTTATTCTCTTCAAACAGAAACAGGAATGACTCAGTTAGCAAAACTTATGGTTTCATTAAACAAAGATGATGTAATGGGCTGTTATAAATGTGATCTGGAATTTTCTCCCAAGCTTGATCTTTTTTTATGTTTATTTCTCATACCACATACTTTTTTTCTTAGTTATGTTAAATGGTAACTAACAAAACTTCTTTGTTGAATTATTAACCAAGTCATAGTTTCTCTTGTTTCATGCTCAATTTACTTCATAATTCCAAGTGGACTTCTGCCTGATTTTCAAATACTCCAGAATGCAAGTCTAACCTAACTCTTCTCTCTAACAGCAAAACCAAGGATCTCTGTTTTGAATTAACAAAGCTTCATTATTTTTTTTGTTGTTTTATATAATTGCTAGATTAAAAGCTACTATTGAAATGATAGAGCTAATCAACCATATTTCCTAAAATAGGTGAAGTTTTACAACTGTTCAGTGGGAAGTCAAAACATAACAAGAAACAGTCATCCAAATAAAGAGGAGAGTAAATTACTTAAGAACATTTTCACTGCCAACTTAACAGTTAACTCATTATCTTAGGCAATATAGGAAGATATTACTAAGAAAAAAATGTGAATGTTAATGATTACAATGCAAGCATACTTGAACCTGCCAACCCACAAAGTATCAAATTCAACTGAACTAAACTTTTTTTTCTTTCTTTCTTTTTTTTTTTTTTTTTTTTGTTCATTATTTCACTTTGGGATTACTAGGGGAATACATGTTGAAACCTAGCAGAATCAAACTTTCAGAGTTTAAATACTATACTGGACCCAAGAATTTATGCCAAAATAAGTGTGAACTTTTCAGATTTTAACATTCAAAGTAATGAATTTTGAGTCCAAGGCTGCTACTTAGCTTCCCAGGTCTGCAGAGACTTCCCCTCCTCTCTTCTATTGATCTGTTCTGCTCCCTGTCTTCCCCTAATCTGATCTCTCCAACAATTTTGAACTCATTAAGAAATTTCAGTTTTATTTGAGAGAGAATAGACAAGAGAGAACATCCTAAGAGTTCTGAGAAAATTTGCTTTTGTGCACAGGACACAAAACCCAAGTGATTGTCTCTAGTGAGAGGAAGACTACAGCTCTGAGCTCTTGTTTACAAGTCTGTCCGGCTCAGTTGAGCAACCAGCACACACATACGACTTTGAAACAGCTCTAGCATAAGCTGTGACTTGCTCATTCTCCCTGGCAACAGAAAGGGAGATGAGAGCAAGCTCACACACACGGTTGTCAGAGAGAGAAAGTGTAGGGGGAAAGTACACGCTTTATTTAAGACTGTCAATGCAGTGTCACGCAGAGCTCCCAGCTTGCTCTCAAGCAATCCATGGACTCACTGCCGTGCTGGCTGAAGCAGAAGGTCAGATCCAAAACTGCAAGAGTTAAACAGTAAGATTTGCCTAGCCATGCCTGAGAGTGAGCCAGCAGGAGCTGGTAGCCAAAAAGAAAGTTAAATGGGCTTGATTCCCAGCCAATCTCAAATGCTTTTGCATGAACTGGACACTCTCCCGTGCCAGCTCAGGGATTGCTATACCTATGATGGACATAGGATGGGAATTCATGATCATGAAATTCCCCTTTCAGGCATGATAATGCCATTTCCTTCTGTGGCAACTCCCAGTACCTAGAGAGAGCTGGGAAGAGCTGTTAGCTCTTGGTGGTCGTGCTGCGGGTGGGACTTCCAAGGTAGCCACTATCTGGAAACTCTTGTTCCCAGAAGTGGCCACTTGCCACTCTGATTCAGTCCAGGAGTAAAGAAAATCTTTAATTCTCTACTGAGCTTTTAAGTTAAGAGCCGCTTTTTGTTAACACACATAAAACTAAAGACTTCATAAGAATAAATGCAAGTTTTTAATTATTTGTGTGAGGTCTGCACATAGCAAAAGGAGGAGAGAGAATAAATGCAAGTTTTTAATCAGATAAGTGTGTGAGGTCTGCGCATAACAAAAGGAGGAGAGAGAAGTAGAAGAAAGGTAAGCAAGCAGGTCCAAATCTGACACCAGGGACCTTGATTCCACTCATCCCAAAACTTAAGGACATATATAATTGTCCCCACTTTATTCTTGTGAGAAAGTCAAGCTCACACTCTCACACACTTGCTCTCAGATTTTTTTTCTCATTTCCTAGTGGTGTCTGAGAATTCAACCTTAAGTCGGCCATCCTTGCTGCAAGTCTCTTTAAATCGTATTTAGATAATCTAACAGATTGTGAGGGAAGTCTTTGTCAGAGGAATTCCGGAGGATTTAGCCCCAATTTGATGAAATTCAGATTTGCTAAATTAACAAAGGACTAAAGATATGATTCTTTGTTCAAGTAGAAATCTTGTTTTACCAGCAACTGTTTTTAAGGAACTCTGTAACAAAATACATATGCTTGTACATTCACGTTCCTGTATTTCATTTTCTGTCAAATAAGACTTCAAATTTATTAATAGCATGATCTCTGTGTGTCTCATTGGGAATGTAGACCTTAGCTTGAAAGCTTGCAGGCTCAGCCTAATATGTCCAAAACATATAGGCACCAGCTGAACTGATTTCCCTAAATCACTTTCAGTTTTGCATTCAATTTGTATATGTGGCTCTTACATGCCAAAGCCCTACATTTAAGAGCAGGTGATAAGGATATATTGAAGATTATTGGAAGCTAATCTATAGGCAGTTGGGCCCCATTACTGCTCTTCCCAGGGCATTTTATTTAAGCCATGCATTGTAATCAATCCACATTTCTTGTGCACATGCATTGCAAAAATGTGTTTTCATGGAAAAATGGTAGTACATCCCATATCTGTAACAGAGAGGTCTATTCATCTGTGGCATTCTATTTTCAACAGCTGCTTCATACCCATGTATTTTAAAAGACACTGTGATGCTGCTTCAAAATCTCTAGGATTAAAGCCATGATCTAAAAGCTTATTCAAGTCATGTTGAAACACAGCAGGCTGTGAGGCTGAACACAGCCTGACAACTAGTCAAATGTAGATATTAAAGTTATTTTAGGAATCTAGCATATATGGCCTACATCTAAGGTCAAAGTGGGTATACTTCAAAGTTATTTCAACTCCACTCACTGTACCCCATCTAGCAGCTCTCATGTGAAGTAGGATCTTTGGAAATACAGATTGTTGGTCTGCTGGTAAATAGTTAGTTTCCTGACAGACCTTGGATGGTATACACACTGCTGTAACCAGGATATACTTATTACCTTCTTCAAACTTTGCCCAGACCAGCAATATATCCTTTGTACTTGAAATATTTCAAGCTGTGATAATAACTTTATTTTGCAAATAGAATTCCTAAATGTCCACCTTTGAAAATGAGAACAGTGTGTCTAATAGGCAGACTTCCAAAGATCACCAGTTTTCAAATATTTTCTGTAAACTTCATTTTCAGAGACACTTAAATTTAAAAATACATATTGTCAATCCTGAATGTTGTGGCTCAATATCAACACTTTTGAAGAGATGGAAACTAAGGAAAATGAGGAATAAAACATTTGTCAGACTGAACTCCCATGCCAAATGAATGCTGTAGCTATCAGAAAACCTCCAATTCTCAAGTTGTTAAAAAAAAAAAGAACATGTGGTTAGTCTAAATACAATTGGTTTGAAATATGCAAAAACTAATGGTTGGCTCAAAATCGGAGAAAAGCAGAAAGTTTGGGTTTTTATGACACTTGAAAACTAACTGACCTCCTTCCTTTTCTCTGCATTCATATTATCATAGCACTTGAAATGATGAAGCTACAAACAGAAACATTACAATAAAAGTTTAATATAAATTTTGTACATTTTTTTTCACTCCTGGAATATTTTCACACCTCAGGAGAACATCTGTGTTTGGTGTGTGATTACATCAACTGTATCTCCAGAACTCCTGGGACTTGCTCCCAGGTGAACAGCTGCTACTTTAATTTTTAAAAACATGGACACAACACTGTCAAAACTGCTCTACCTAGGCTTTCTAGATAGTGTCCAACTCAAAAGCAAGACTTGTCAATTATAACTACAAATGCCTGTGAAAATTTGGGTTGCTTCGCTAAGGCAGTCCTTGGTGAAAAGTGGACAGCTGTCTCCTCTGGCAACAAAAAAAAAAAAAGAAAAACACTTCCATTTGCTAGAATCCTAATTTCTAGGAGTCCAATAATAATTTCTAATCTGGGTAATAGAGAGAGAAGACTTCAGTTTCATATTACTTCAAAAACCCACAAGAGGATTTCAAAATCATTTCAGCTGGATGTCTAGCTGGCCAAGAACAGGAGTCCCCATCATACAGGAGCAGCACAGTCACTTAGGACTGTGCGTATCAATATCTGACAGCTGAGTACCCCTGAAGCACTTATGGTTAAAATGTAAAACCAAATCTGGAAACGAGAACCGGATACAAGGATTAATACTTGAACGCATAATCTACAGCGCTATCTTTCAGCCACTGCCTGTGGCCTTGTTTATTTTACCTTCACTTTATACTTTACATGAAGTGTCATAAACGGCACACAGTTCTCACAACTGTTCTGAACTGGAAGATTACGTCTCAGTTACAAACAATTCATCCAAATAGACAAGGTGTCTTTGGGTCAATAAAACAATTGCTTTTGTCTGTAAAATTCAGTTGTGAGTATAACACAGTGTTGCCTAGGGACAGATCCTTGTCCTTGGCCAACTCGTCACCACTGAAGGCACACACTCACACAGCACAACCAATGGCCAAGCCTTGCCCAAAATACAAGCAGAAGCAGACAAGAGCACTTTCAGAACTGAAAATGAATAGCAAAGCATTTCTACACTACTGACACCCTAAAGACCTTTCCAGTCCAACCACCAGCAATCAAATCTCTGAGTTTCTTAGTGTCGTGTTCACCCACTTCCTTGACAAATGCACCAGTGCTGGGTGCATTTGTCCCTGAAAGAGATGGCTCTTTGTGTCATCGGTTTGCACAACACCTGCATTTCCAGAAAACACAGATGCATGCATTCCAGGGGATGGAGCCAGGATCCCAGGATCCTAATATGTGGAAAAGCATGTTCTGCAGATCTAGTGAAATAAAGAAGCAGAACTGAAAAGAAATATCAATGACTGGTTTACAATCCTCCTCTCCTGTTTAAAAGTGTCCAGAACAAGGGATTTAGAAAAAGTTAACAAAAAAAGAGGGCTTACTAGCTAGCACAAGCTACTCAAAAACCCCATTTCTTCTTAACATATATAAATGAGTTATGTTGTATATAAATGAATATATGCATTTTTATAATTTACTATCTTAGCTAAATACCATAGTTCATATTATCCAGCCATATCAATATATTTTCCTGATTTTACTTTATCAAGGCATAACTTGACACCTAGCAGCATTGATTTCCACACCTTAATTACATGACCTCACAGTAAGCTTTTCCGCTTCTAACTAATTTTAACAGAATATATTTTATTACACCAATAAAATGTTCTGATATTTTATTTTATTATGTTAATAAAATGTTCTGATGTTGTGGTTCCTGAACAACTAATGTTCTTTCACTTAAGTAACCTACATGCTATACTCTGCATGGTGATTATTTTCACGTCGTATTTGAAGGTGTTATTTAGGTCAACAAATCACAATGACAACAGTTAATAAAACCAGTCCACTGGACTTTACAAACACTTCCTCACCAACAGCTCAACATTTTCAAATGAAATAAATAGTATGTTCACCCTGCTGCACATTAGGATGAAGGACTTTTAAGGATTATCTGTGCTAACTGTAACTCTGATTTCCCTCTTCAGGCCAGATGTGGAGGCAGAGTGGTTCCTTCTGGCACCAGGAAACATGCTGTGGGCAGCTAAGTTCCACGCAGGTTATTTAACACTGGGTATCGAATCTTCCAAAAAGGAATGAAAAAAGTTAAATCTACTTAAATCCCATAGATCATGCACATCTTTCATTGTGAGATCTCAAAGCTTTCAAATAGCTAGGTAGACACTGTATTTTTGATCGGGTAGCCTACTGATTTTGCCCATGCTCTCTCCAAATTAGGATATGTGACAAGGTCAGGTCCGTTGAGAGAAAACCACTCTTTGCAGCAATAACTTCCCCACTGAAACCAATAACTGCAATGGAATTTAGCATGTCAGTACAGCACTCACACAAGCAGACACTGGTCTCAGCAGAGACTTCCAGTCGCTAGTGTTTCTCATCATCAGGTGAGGCAGGTGATTGCCCAAGATCTCCTCTGCCATCACGCTTTATTCCCTATGATTTGTCTAAAAGGAAGAGGAGAGCAGATCTGAGCTCTGCATCCACACATCCAAGAAGGAAATAAAATCTCAGCTGGGAGGTGGCAAAAGCAGCTTTGCCTTCCAGCTGAGTCTGGGACCTCTCTCCTCCTCATCCTGTCCTTGGCTGCAGGGGAGCAGCAAGCAGCATTGCTCCCAGATGAAAGAAGGCAAACTGCCCAGTAAAAGGGCAGGAGACAAAGAAGCCTGGCTTTGGTTACACCAGGAGGGCATCGGGTACAGGGCTGACAGGCAGCCCATGCCCACAGCTGTGATTTACAATTCTGTCCATACTGTATATTAAAACTGATGCCAGTCTTTGGCCTGGGATTTCAAACCACACACCAGCAGCTCACAGCCTTAGCCCAGAGATGTAACGACAGCTCAGGTAAGCAAGCTGGGTTCAAGCTGAGACTACAAATTAGTCAAAATGCATCTTAGACTTCTGCCCCCAACTAGGGGCAAAAAAAAATGAGAAAGAGTTGATTGCTAAATGAAATTTTTCACTCATGTTAAGAGCATAAGAAATGCTTCACTGGGCCAGGCCCTGGTGCACCTTGCCTAGTGGCAGTAAGACACTCCGTATTCAACACTACCTACAGCCCATTACTCTTGTGCTCCCCCCAGTACCTACAAGAACTGGATTACAGATGCTAAAAGGCACATCCCTGTGTATTCCCTATATGCTTATGGACTAGTCATCCATCACATTTTGTCCATCCTTTTTTTTGCATCTGCTCATACTGTGTGTGCCTCCACAACCTCCAGAAGTCCACAATGCACTATATTAAAAAAAAAAAAAAAAAAAAAAAAAAAAAAAAAAAACAGAACTTCATTCAAACATAATATCTCCAGCAACACCGCCCACAGCCCCATGCAGGCTCAAGGCTGATGTTTAAAGCTGGATCACATATGACAGTCTATATTTTATATTTTTATAGTTCAGGATTTAGCCTATGATTTAGGGCTCACAAATCCATGACTGTATCTAGAACGCCTTTATATCTGCTGGGGAGGGGGTCTCGGGGAACAAGAGAATTATGTTTTTTCACATTGTGTGAAAACATAACATAATGATAGCCATGACAGAGATGAAGGATGGAAGGTCTGCAGGGATAGTAAAATCTTTTATTAGAATAATTGAGGCAGTTGGAAAAGATATAAATTTCTGATACGGCATGTCTTGCTTTGTGCCATCTATGTATTCCTTTAAAAATGTGTCTAGATGATTCCAGTTTTCCAACAAGGGAGAAATTGCCTCATTATCTGTAGAATATTCAAAGTGATGACACAGACAGCATTGTCAAGTGTGGGAAATCAAAAAAATGAGGGGTGAAGAAAAAAAGAAAGAGAATATTCTAGATTTCAGCTAACAGATTTTCAGTTCAAACTTCCTCGGCAGAATAAGACAGAAACTTGCACTTTTGCAAAGCAATCAAACAGGTATAAGGAAAGACAAGGTAAGACCATGGCTAAGCCTGTGTGTGTGCGCATCGGGGGCCAAATCCTGTAGAACCACACCACAACGCCGCCACAGCTGGCAAACTTGCTATTATACAGACCAGCCCATAGTTACTGGGGCACTTCCATGCACCCAGAGACACGTTCCCACCCGTCAGCTCCTGCTGAAGTTGCTCACCTGGAAGAAGAGCAACTCACTTTAGGAGAAACCCCTTTTTCTAGCACCAGGAGCCAGGCAAAACTGCCTTGCTGTTTCCTTCCTTTTCCCACAGCCCTCAGCACCACGATCGATGTAATTCATAAGAAACATGTAGTGACAATGGCTCCGAGCAACAGCCTCCTCTCCAGAAAAATACAAAATTAAGATCGAAATCCACCTCTACTTGGTTGGTTATTTGGCTCTGAAATACAGAACAATCCACATGTGCTCATTTTAATAATGCATAAATGCTACTTCCTAGTTCCCAGGAGTTATTCCTTCTTTCAAATAATCTCCCAAATTTGTAAGAAATTATTTTAATTTCTTCTTGTACTGAAAGTGTAAAGATTCTCTCTTAATTATCTACATAACTATTGGAAGTATTTCTATCCACACAAGATTATTCAAAGCTCTCAAACTATTCAGCCACTAGAACTCAATTCATTTAATGATCACACACAAAACTGAAACTTTGAACCATTTCAATAATTTTGCTTTTAATAGTTGTTTAGCAACCCTGTAATAACCACAAATATTTTCCTAAATTGTGATGAAGCTGATCTGTGTAATCTGGAGTTCAGTTTCTCCACAAAGAATATTTAAATAATGTTGGCACATGTATGTTTATAACTTTATCTTCTGAGTGATTCTTCAGACTTTTTTTAGGCTGACAGTATTTACTCCATACATCCAAGTTTTGTGGACACTGAAAGTATTCACCAGTTCATATCAAATTCAAGACCACAAGGGCCACTGATGGTCTGGGGCTTTTTTGCTCACCTATCTGGCAAACAAACAGAGAAAGAGCATGCTGAAGACCTCTTAATTCTGTTTTCTCAGGAACACTGGGTCATTTTGTTTTCCATAAGCCTCAAATTTTAAAACATTTCAGTACAAAGGGATTTAAAAAGCAGAATTAATTTTCACATAACTTACACAACCATACTGAGAACTCACACCAATTACATCCACGTAACCTCTGCTACCTGCCCACAGTTGAAGTTAAAAAAAATAATAATAAATTATATAAATAATTCTGCTTAGATGTATGCAATATTTTCAGTAACAAAAACTGCCTGGAAAATTGACAGCATTTTTAGTGAGGAAGCACAGATACAAAGTGTAAGTAATGCTTTCTTATATCTTCTTGTACCAGCGGCTCAAGGTTTCAAAGAATAAAATATTCATCTTTTCCAGCTCCTTCACAGCCTTTGTGTTAATTTTCAAGAATAAAATAAATAGCTTTGAGTGAAAGAAGAAAGCCCAAAGTACAGACTTATTGAGCTCTCTCAGTAGTAATAAAAAGGTGAAAGAGTTTAAAATTCAGATCGTAAATTCTGAAGGTGGAAAATATCCACCAGTAAATGTTTCATCCAACCCTGCTGTTGCATACGCAAACCCAAAAGATGTTCTACAAGAGATGACCCTGTTCTCTGTAATTCAGATCTTCACATTAGAAACCTAAGTGCAAGAAACTTCTTCCAAAGCAAATCCAAAACATCCATTAAATAGCATGCTTTTTCAAAATCTGCATCTCATATTCAGGTGTTGTTGTTTAGCCCTGCTCGGGACCAGACTACGCAGTCTCTCTCACTTCCCCACCCTCGGAGGGAACAGGGGGAGATGATATAAGAAACAAAAAGGCTCGAGGTTTGAGATAAGGACGGGGAGAGATCATTGAAGTTACCGTCACGGGCAAAACAGACTTGGCTTGAGGAAAAAGAGTTATTTATTATTAAAACCAAAGCAGAATAATGTGGAAGAGAACCAAACAACTTCCCCACCACCCCTCCCTCTTCCCGGGCTTAACTTAATTTCCATTATCTCTACCTCCTTCCTGAACAGTGCAGTCCCTCTGGAATGGCTGTCCCAGCGGGCCCTCCATGGGCCACAGCCGCCTTCAGGCCTCCACCTGCCCCAGCGTGGGGTCCTCCACGGGTTGCAGGGGGATCTCTGCTCCTCCGTGGGCCTCCATGGGCTGCAGGGGGACAACCTGCTCCACCATGGTCGTCACCACAGGCTGCAGGGGAATCTTGGCCAGGAGCTATATTACTGCTCCCCCTCCTTCTTCACTGACCTTGGCGTCTGCAGCCATTCCTCACAACAGGCCGGCAGACGCCTCTCAGGTTCTCTTCACATCATCCATCTCATCTCCTCGCCACTTTTTGCAGCCAGGCGGGCCTGAGTTGGGCCCAGTCAGCCGCCCAGCTGGAAGCCAGAGGGTGAGGCCTGCAAGGCCCACAAGGCTCGCACCTCCCACTCTCTGCCCCCGCTCAGCTGCTTCACATCTTCTTAATTTTTTTTTTTTATTTTTCCCCTCCTTAAGTACGTTATCACAGAGGCATTATCACGGAACATTCTGCTACCAATCGGCTCAGCCTTGGCCAGCAGTGGGTCCGCCCTAGGCCCGGCCGAGTCCACTGAACAAAGGGGAGCGACTTCTAGCAGTTTCCTACAGAAGCTGCCACCTTAGGCCCCCCTCACTAAACAAAACCAATACAACAGGTATAAACAATGTGCAAAAAAACAAAATACGTTCTTTGAGGGGTGCCTAAAATGGAAAGTTTTTACCCACTCAGAATTCAGACATTTGAAGTTTTGGATCAATGAATATGGTGACAGCTGCTAGTTAGGAGAATCCTGCGGTGACAATTAAGAGATTTGGCGTCCTACCCCACATAAACCTTAACAAACCCAGGAAAATACCTTTTTCCAATGGAACTTGCCTGGAGGGGGGATTGACTAGTTCATATTTTGGTACTTTGTGAGACCTACTTCCAAAATGCTTGTTGAAGTGCCATCTGATGCCATGTAAGCACCAGCTTGCCAAAATCCCCGATCAACATGAATACTTTCACAAGCTTCAAAATTAAACTTCACTGGGCTGAGAGAGTCCAGAAATTTATTTCCTTCACTTAGGAAATGAGTAGACATTTCTGAACTTTGGGGAGAACTTTAGGTTTTAAGCTTCGGTAATTCAGGATCATTCTTCTACCCTTTATTGCAAGCAAGCCATTCTCCTCTTCATTGCAAAACTGCCTAACCAAGACCCATTTCATTCTTTAAGGGCTGCGGTTTTGATCGTGTATCATAACGCTTCTGGAAACAGCTTGAAGGAATCATTTAGAAGAGACACAAGAGTTTTAAAAAGGATAATTTATGGATTGCTTGAACTATAGTAAACAGAGGAGTAGACTAGGCAATTTTTAATAAGGCAGCATGAAGAACACAACACAATGTTGAGCATGAGAGGGAAGTTAAATAATTATGTTTCTGTTCTGTACACCCAAGATGAAGACTATTGTTGCCTTTCAAAACTGTCAGCTATGAATTTATTTACTTACAATGGCTCTATGTTGAAGGACCATTCTGAACAACAGACACATGTTAAATTCAAAAGACAGTTGAATCGGCAATTGCAAAGCAGGAGCATATGGTGATTGAGATGAAACAAAAAAAAAAAATAATCTCCAAACCTCTTGGAGATCTACAGCAAAGCAGTTTAACAGAATTCAGTGGTACAATACTGATTTGAAATGAGCAAATAAAAAACCACTCCCAATTAGCTATCTTAAGTTTTCATATCGAATACATATGGTCTTCAAACTACCACAGCAGGATTAATCACTTTGCTTTTAAAAATTACTATCTAATTCCCAATGTTAACATTTTTTATATCGCGTGCCATTTTGTGTCTCTCAAAAGAGACTGACAGTTTATTTTCCAAATTAAAAAAATATATGTATCATTGTTTCTCTTGTTGCTGATTTCTCCCCCTCACCTGCCCCCCAAACTTCATTAGGGTTATTAAACAACAGAAAATCTGTATTTGCCCCTCTGCTGTAGCACTGTATCCTGGCAAAATGTGAAATGAATCTGTTTTCCAATACTAGTACTTCGATATTCAAGGTGAGGCAGAACTGCAAATTTAGTATTTAAAACATGTAACAAAAGCAGAAGAAACCAATGCAATTACATGACTGTTTCCTGACTACTATATTGTCTCATCCTCTTCTGCAAATCTATTTTGTTTTCCATCATGGAAAAACAAGAGTCCAGTGCTAGGTTCAATCTTTAATTGTTCTTAGTAAAGAAACTTGCATCAAAACAAAACAAAGGCAGGAGGCAAAATGACAATCAGGATGATGTGCCTTACAGCCTCAAGACAGCAAATCTCTTAAGCCCTAGTGAATTCTTGATCCTTTTCTTCAAAACACATTTATTATTGTTAGCCTGTGTTCAGAGTGGCACTCTTCTATTAAGATGAACTTTTTTATTGGTGGTACTGGCTTTGTAATTCTAATTGTGCCTTGAAGGACTGTCACCTTTCTGTTGACGGATTTTATTTTTTTTTTTTTTTAATCTCTACAAATACAACCTTTCTAATGCTGACTGAAGATTTCCCCCTTAAAATCACAGTTTAAGCAAAATTGTGTATTACAGTTCATCTATACAAATATCTGCGTAGGCTGAGAAAGAACAAACGATGTCCAAGAACTACATCTAACTTCCTGATCATATATCATGGGGAGGCTGAAAACTCATAGAGTTCCAACAGAGGCACAGGCGCCATTTTGTACCTTGCATTTCAGCCATTTTGAAGCTGCCTTTATGATTATCTTTCCAGATTATACTTTCCTTCATGCTCCATCCCTGGAAACATTCAAGGCCAGGTTGGACGGGGCTCTGAGCAACCTGATCTGGTTGGAGATGTCCCTGCTCCTTGCAGGGGGGTTGGACTAGATGACCTTTGAAAGTCCCTTCCAACCCTAACCATTCTAAGATTTAAACATTTGATGTAATAAATCTACATATCTGCAATGAAACTCCCTGGGAAACAAGAATATCCTATTTGCTAGCTTTAAAACTTCCAGGTATTTCATTCACTTCCCACACACATTCACTGTGCCACAATTTATCATTTTAGATATAACTTAAGAGAATCAAATGCTGGCCTCACACTCCAAAACGTAATGCTAATAATGGCGCTACTGCTATTAATAAATGACTTTTTTTAAGATCAGTGCCTTCCCAGTCAGTCCTGTACGGGCAGAGACACCTCAGCACCTGCAGTTCCTCAGGGAGGCCAGGAAGTTTCTCCTTCAGAAAACAAACAAAACAAAACAAACCAAAACAAACCAAAAAAGGCCAGCCTCGAGGTAACTTCTGTTTTGTTTTGTTCCCTAATTTATTTTGCACTGGAGCGTGCAAAAGTACAGTTTCCAACAGAGAAGGAGAAACACAGTGTCAGGAAAGAATGAGAAACATAAAATAGTGACTACAGGAAATCCCTAAAGAAGACAGGACTGATTTTTCTCTCTCAAACTGAAGGGGAGCAATCTTTTACAAAAAGCAACAAAAGACACAGGCAAGGCAGTTGAAAAAGAAAATTATTTTACAATTTGAAGGGCTATTACTTTAAAAGCTTTTAGATACACAAGCATCCAGTTCCTTAACAATAAGAACATATTACCACCAATCCAACTACCACTGCTCCCTGTATGGGCATCACCTCTCTCACTGGTGTATGGCCTGATTAAGACTCTACCATTTAACCAGCCAAACATAAGGAAAATTTCAATGTTTGCTAGCTAAAAACTGCAGGCTAGAATCCCTCGGATGGCATAAATGACAATCTAACCCCTGAAATCAAGGAAGATTCATTAACGTAATGTCACATAGGACCTGGCTTATCTTCTTCATAGTTCAACTGATTTTTTTTTTTTTTGTGACTTCTCAGAGTAACAATTTTCCTTGGATTTAGCTGCTGAAATAGCCATCTCTTGCAGAATTACAGATATCATCAAATCATGAGGGACCATGCCAAATTCTCCACAATTGGATGTGACGCCTATTTTGTGAATTAGAGGAATCTGCTCCACATACTGATGTTCTCCATCACTTGCAAAAAAGCTTCTCATGGGAAATGAGATGCTCCTTACATTACAAGAATGTTTTACACTTTTTCTATGGAATTTAAATGAGATTTAGTTAAATTATGAAGTGTTAAAAATAATCCTCATTTTGCTTCTTGGGAAAATGTCAGCATCATAGCTAAACAAGGAACACAAAAATGTGTTCCTAGTTTTCACATGTGTTTTGTGACCTACAAAACCTCTAAGTTTTTTCGTTGGTAGCAAAATACATAGAAGATAGAGAATTTAAAGTATTAGGAGTTAATAATTTGTGAAGTCAACAGCCATCACAATCCCAGTGGAATTCACCACATAAACTCCTTAGCTCTTCTGAAAATCTCAGGCATTACTCTTTAGACCAGTCATCTCCATACGCAAAAGTTGAAAATCCACAGAGATGTCCTCTATAGGTCAGCTATCAAAATCTGAAACGGGAAAAAAATTGCTCTGCAGTTTGGAGTAACAGACCGAATCAAATGCCACCAGAGCAGCTGTTTTCACACCTGCAGCCGCACTTGCTTCTGTCAAACTGAGAACGATTCCTGTAATCAAGACATCCAAGATAGATGGCTCTAATTTGTTTTTTTTTTTTTTAAATAAATTCAGTTATTTGAAGTCTAGCTTTAATAACACATTCTATTTCAATTTTTATAAATCATTAAAAAAATATGTCACCTGGGAAAGTTAGGGATCATTGTTAAGCATCCAGAGGGAGTTCTATAATTGCCAGAGTTATCACAATGAAAGATAGGAACAAAATACTACAAATCTTCAATTTTTCAAATATAAAGTACAAATGTCACAGGCATACAAGAACAATGTAATTATTACTACACGGTTTAAATTTATTCACTGTTAGCTCTCCTTGCATCACCCAAAAAGTCAGCAAGATTCTGTGGAGTTGAAGAAATATAATTACCAAGATCAATTCAATGCACCATGCCATTAACAAGTTATTATAAAGAGGCCACAATATGAAAGCATCTCATAGACAGGACTGTATTTTGCAATTCATAGTGCAATTAGGTCTGAGTCTGATTCAATGAATCCGATCCTAAGTGGAATGCAAATGCTGGATGTCTTTGTCCTCAGATAGAAAGGTCAGTCATGTAAGTTAGAATTAACTTCGCTGGGTAATTAACAGGAGAAAGCTCTCTACTAACACGTAAGGGCTCTTCTAGCAAGCAAAGTTGACACTAATAGCAACTATAATTTAAAAAAAAAATAACACACAAACGCTGAAAGAGATACTTAATGTTTTAGACAAAATATTCCTTGACATTTCCTTTTTTCCCCCTCTTTTCTTGCTTGATTTTATCTGTATGGTGACACAGACTTACACCAACAACGCAAATTTGTAAAGCTGCATCACAATTTTCTGCACCGGGGCTTCAGACTAAGAATCCTGAACTCCTCTGTTATGTATTCTAACATTCAGAGATACATGCCTGAAAAATAAATAGGCATATTGAGGAACTTGTCCTAAAAGCCGAAGTATCAGTCCTGTGCACATTTGTCAAGAAGTACTGATATTAATTTTGAATGTGTTTCAGCAATGTATTTGACCATTTTCTTTATATCTTTGTAGACAGTCCTGTTTCACAGCAGCGGCACCAAATCCCACGTACTGCAGTCCCTGGAAGCTGCAGCTACGTTCAGCCACGTTTCATCCTCAAGTTCACCAGTTCTGGTTGCATCAAGAAGCTCACGTGTGCCCCGCTTAACACTTTGTAGAGCCTGAATAATCATCCAAAGTCAGTCCTGAAGCACTGATGGTATAAGGTCCCCAAATCAGACCAGATCGTATTCATATCAGATGACCCTTAGCCATGGACACATTAAAGGTATAATTTTTTTTTTTGTTTTTTTTTGACTTGTGAATGTTCTCTGCTAGATGGCACAGAAAGAGCCGGTCTACTGGCTCATTCCCAAAACACCCCAGTGATACTTGTACGTACAGATCTACTATTATCAATCACTCCCACCCCAGATTTCATAGCACAACACAAACTACTGAAAACCAGCGAATGCTTCAAGTTGCTCAATTTTGGTATTTTCTCTTTTACAGCAAAACACAAAACCAATATGTTAAACAAATCAAACCCTGAGAAAGAACTTTTGAGACAATCAAATTAAGAATTTAAATGTTTTCTTTGGATGCACATGAAATTCATTCATGAATGAAGCAGAACATACATTGTGACTTCTTTATCTCAGATGCAAACAAAACACTCCAGTGTTTTTTCTTCTCAAAGGACCATAAACAGAGCCCTTCACTCCCCTTCGTACCTCATTCTTCTCAGGGATCTGAAGCCAGAATATAACCTGACCCGAAAAATGAACTTCCATCCCAGTTACACCTCCTGGCTGAAAACTCTTTTACCGGAGGTACAAGATGTCTCCTAAATTCAGTGAGAAAAAGAAGGCTGAAAATGGACGCTTTAAACAGGGAATTGAATTTTACACGGACTGAACACTTTTCAGCTTTATCAGGTAGGAAAGTTGTTTTCAGCAAATATTATAATGCTATTCTTAAGCAGCTTCAGTGACTCAGTGGTAAGTCTCTCTATTGCCGCGTGGGAAGTTTGAATTTGAATTCTTCTTCCCTCTGGGTTGCCACTTTCAGAATCTTGCGCTGCAGTAAAGTCTGAGGTTTTGCAGGGGAGGATTTTATCGCGTAGCCCCACGACACCAGGCTTGCTGGAGGAGGCTGTGTGGGCTGGGGCCTTGCCTGGAGGGGGTTTGTGCTGAGTATCACCGTGGCAGAACGCAGATCAGGGAGTACTTTAGGGGCCTGCAGGAGGGGCTCAGTGCAAGGGAAAAAAAGCAGAGTTTTGTTTTGAATTCAGGTTTGGTTTGGTTTGTTTTTTTTTTTTTTAATTAAGTACAACGTATTTACCAATTGCCAACTATAAACGAGGGCATAAAGAGTCAGAGCAGCCTACCCTCTCTTAAGCTGATGATATTTTGTTCTCCAGGAAATGCTTTTATTGAGCATCCTGTCCGGGAGAGTGTATTCAGTGTCTACAGAGGTGCTAGAGCTTGAGGATTAGCACCTGAAACAGCCTCACTGCTCACACTCAGCTTCCTCCCGAGTCTTGTGGTCCCTCCCCTGCACCTCACATCTCTGAGGAATCTCACTGAGGTGGGCTCAGTACTTTATTGTTTGTTAAATGTGTCATGAACTGAACGCTGGTGGGTTGTTTGCAAAGACAACGAACACCACACTGGAACATATGAGCATTCCGTAAGACAACAGCCTCCACAAAACAAGGGCTAACCACTGAACTTTCTAGAGTCTCAGCTGGATTAGTGTATCCCACGGACACTGGAAGATGTGGATCAAAGATATTGATGTTAAAGGAGAGAGAAATGAAACACAAGCGGAATAAACGGGGGTTGAGAAAGGAGTAATCTTTCTCCTCATGATGAGGAAAGGAAGAAGTGCTGAACACAAATGACAAAAACAAAGATATGCGCTGAATCTCCGGAAAAGTTCTGGAGTTATCCCAGGCAGAAACAAGTCTTTGCTGACTACACCGATCCGCTGGCTGAAGGCATTCAGACCAGTGTTTACGCAATCTCCTTGTAGGCCTGGTAAAATGGGTGAGAGCTGCAGGTCCTACCCACTTGATCCTGGGACCACTGCATACTTAACTGATGGAAGTATTTCAGAAAGTACTAGAAATAATAGTAATCAAGACGTATTGTTTAACTTTAAACTCACCATCATATTAAATGTCCCCGCATCCGGTAAGGTGGTTCATTTGCCCTTTGGGCAGGAGAAAGGGAGCGGTGTGAGAGGTAAATAATGAAAGCACTTCAGCTGCATGGCTCGATGTTCAGGCCTTAAGTAGCTCAAAAAAACGCCTACGTGGAAGCGCGCAAACAGTCCTGTTCTTCAGGAGACCACGTGCACACTAAAGCAAAGCCCGTCCTTAAGTGGATAAAGCCGGATTGGCTCAGTAGCTTGTAGGATTGAGCCATTAAAACATAATCCACACACACCAGTCTAGAAAGTAAGGCTAATTCAGCCTTACACATAACATGCACTATCATTTCTCAAGTAATATTGTTAAAAGTGTCTTTCATTTGCAGCTTACGCTGCAATTTCTAAGCTATTCCTTACATGCCAATAAAAAAAAAAAAGTCAGGAAAGGTGTTGAATGCACTTCATGTTTATCAGAGAGTCCTAAGCTGCACACAAGGACATTTTTTTCTTCCTCATAGTCTCCCTCTAGTCTTCCTCCTACCTTCAGCAGGGTAGCATGTTAGGCACAGGTCTCTACAAGAAGCTTCCTCTCCAGCGCGCCGTGAAAAGGATGAGTCTGGGGACGAGCAAGTCGGGCTCAACTGACAGGGGCCCATTTCCCGCTTGATATTAGTTGAGCCTATAGGTGATACGCAAAAGTATTCTATCTGTTTCAAAGGGAGGCAGAATTTCCTTTCTGTTTGGCAGTCAGAAGAAAATCCTCCAGAAATTACTTATTTTCAGCGCCACAAAACTTGTCAGCAGACGCAGAAGCGGGCACCGTAGGAGGGGAGGAAGGGTGTTAAAGTGCTCCTGCATGTATTTTCTTCAAGAGGTTGGGGGAAAGGAAATCTTACAAAGATGAAAACCCATTTAAGGATTAGTTTAGCATGGATGTTTTCTATGCAATATCTCTAATTTTGTACCCAGCATAGTCAGTGACAAAGGCATGCTCGTTACCCCACACTGAAAAACTTTGATTGCCTATTAATGAGCTCTCTCCCTGATTAGGCTGAGGTTACAGTACTGAAAGCTGGACCTCCCACTGACTGCAAAGACTTCTGACCGGTAACTCAGCACCTGGAATAAAACCAGCTCATTGTTAGGCTTGCAGCTGATGAGAGCCATTTCTCCTATAAGCACCTGAAGAACAAAGAAAAATGAACAAGCTCAAAAAGTAGAATAGAATAGAAAATGCACTATATATTCTGTAATATGGGAAACAAGCTAGGTAAACCATTTGGTTCAATTAAGACAAGCCAATATGGGAGCAACTTCATTATCCAATTTGGATCCCAAACCACAGTTTTATTTGCTGATATTCTCATGCTCTGAGCTCCTGGGAACACTAAATTAATCTCTCAGGTCCATATTCAGTAAAAGCTCCATTCTGTTTTGGCAAGACTCAGGTTTCATTTTTATTTAGTTTATTCGATGAGGGTTTTGGTAGAGTGGAAGCAATTCAGGGTATTGAAATGAAGACCTTAATATTCCTTCCCCATGGCCCACGACCCCATTTCTATCCAGCCTGGGGCCATCAGTTCCCGTCCCAGTTATGCCACAGGATGCCAGTCTCCAGCCTTGCCTAGTCTGAGGGTGGACATCCAAGCCTGACTTTGGCCTGTCCTAATGAAGGCACCAGGTGCCCCTGGGCAGCAGCTTCCCCTCGCCTGCCCCAGCGAGCCCCTCGCCCTCGCCGCACCCTGCCCCTTGCAGATTGTAATTTCTGAAGCGCGTAGCGCTAGGAGGATCACAGCCAAAGCTGTTTGATTCACGTGAATTAAAGATTTGCCTCTGTGCAAAAGAAAGCACTTTACTTTCTCCTGGTTCCTACTCCCCCATTCCCCTCCTGCATGTCTCCCCGTCTCCCCATCCGGCTCCCAGCTGCTCCAGCGCTGGGACCAGGCCACCCAGCAAAGCCAAGGGCTGGGACCTAGCAGCACTCAGCAACCACCCACGAAAAATCAGTGTGGGTGCATCAGACCTGCACAAAATCCCTGCCAGAGATGTGGGAAGAGACCTCCATTGTGGGGAGGACAGGAGCTAGACAAGGACTTTCTTGGCAAATTCTATTCCTCTCTAAATGTTTCTTTTTTCTTTTTTCCTTATTTCAAACGGAACAGAGAGGATGGCAGATGGAGGTTAAAATTAAAAGAACGGGTTTGTCATAAAAGCTTGTAGTTTTATATGACACACTACAAACTAATGATTCACATAGGTGAAAACACAGGATGACAATGACCAGTTTTATTTAAATAAGAAAGAAATGGTAAGAAAAAGGCGGAGCAGCGAGCCCGTTTATTCCTTTTTTTTTTTTTAAACCATCTGTACCAGCTGAGACTACAACAAAGCTTTAGTGATGACTTCAGTATCACCACTGACCCGTGAGAATCCTATCCCAGAAAATAGGATTTTAGTTATTCAAAGAAGTATTAACTTTCACAGATTACAACCAGGCAACCGAGAAACTGGTCAAAACAGTCATACAGGAGAAATCCTAGGGTTTCTTAATGGCCAACAGAAAAACATTGGCCATGACGACAAAATAACCATCAGCTAATTTGTGCCAGTTGAAAACTGGAGGCCATCTACAAGAAGAAAGCCGGCCAACCAGTTGGACAGAGCTTTTTTCACAGAAAATACAAATTCAAGTTATGAAAGAGGTAACTCCTGCGTGCCCCGACTGTTGTATCTGCAAGACCCCTCTGTTGAAGGTCCCTTCCAACCCTAACCATTCTATGATCCTATGATTCTGTAAGTACTTTCCCCTCATCTCTGGAGCTCAGTTGGCACCGCGTTATTCACACCTTTATTCCTCACTCCACTGGGACGGCTCCAGAGAGCTGGCCAATGCTTAATACAACTGCGAGGCAGAGGGGACATCGCGGAGAACAGGCAATTGAGGAGACAGAGATGGCATGGGAGCGTGAACAGCCATATTCCCATTCCCTCTAAATCTCATCACCTCCCACCAAGGCCTCTGATGCAATCTGCTTCTAAAAAACCAACAAAACCACAGCAGTGCTGGTGGGGAGGTACATCTTCAAGAGGAAGATGCAGAAGAGGCGCAGAAGCACCACCGCACGCGACACAGAGGGAATAAAAACGAGCAGCTCCCCTGAAATGCTCCTCTACCTTTGTGGTGAGAGCCATATAACGCACACAGAGAAGAGTCACATCTATTGACAGCAATTTCTTGCTGTGCCACGTCTAATTTGGAGCATCCTTGCCTTGGCTCACGGTCCAAGCCCCATGTATGTCTGTGGAGCACTTTGAGTATTTATGGTTCTTTGTAATTCGTTCTTAGCAATGAGACAGATCTTTTTGAGGAGCAGGCTGCTGTGACTGAGCAGTTTTTAAACACAAAGAAATTCAAGGAAGGAATTTGCTCGCAGCTACTCAACACTGTATTCAAATACAGCAATTTTGGGAAATGCTGTTTAAACAGGGGAAGTGAATCACTTTTAACCAGCTGTTGACGAATCGACATAACACCAACTTTATATTAATAATATTAAAAAATAACGATCGCGAGACTGATGGGCCATGAATAGGTGATTACAGAAGATTGCAAGAATATGTTTCAGTGAAGAACCGTAGATTAATAGAGGAAAAAAGTTAATAAGCACAAAGAAGGATAAAATTGCTTATGAAGATAAATGATGGCATCACTCTCAATGGAAAATATGATGTTGCAAGAAATACAGGAAACTTAGGATAAATATTACAAATATACATGATAATTGGCCTCTACCCTCAAACCCAGACCTGACCCTGCTGTATCCCTTGCTCACACAGCCTCAGTGAAAAGCTCACAAGGTCAGTCCCTATTTAAACCACGCTCTTTCTATGCAGCTAGGAAGCACAGGACAATTTTCTTCTGTCACTTTCTTCTGTCCCTCTGTTAACCAACATCATCTCAGTCATGCTCTCTTCTGCCTTACACCCAAATGGAGCAAATAGACCAGGAACACCACAACCATCTCCACAGCTTTCTAGCAGCATGGTGTTCCTCCCTGCCACGTTCAGCTGCTGTAAGACCACCAGGTAAGCTTGGTAAGAAATCTCCGCACCAGTCGAGAACCCAGCTTTCCTCCTCTCCTTCAGACAGTCTGTCCAAAGCGCCTCATCTTCCAGCGTGCCAAACACCATCCTAACGGTACCATCAAATGGGAGTGCTCAGCCCTGGGAAAATGATGTCTTCACATCTATGTTTACGTGCCTAACCCCTCACAAAGACCTAGGTACTTGGTTTAGACACCGACAATTGAAAAGTGACTTTAAATGAACAACCAGCTTGGGGAGAAAAAACTACCTCAGGATTTCATTCCCAGTTTTAGAAAAGTGAGATGACTGTAAAGGTATTGCCTAAGGCTTGTAAGACTTCAGCTATGAAACTAAGCAGAGTAACTCAACCAAGCAGAAAAAGGATGGAGTGGAATACTGGGAATAGGGGTTTGGTGTTTTGGATCTGGGTAAGGGAGCTGTGGCTGCAGAAGGGGTGGTAGCGTGGTCAACCTGCGTGCCAGGCACTGCACGGCTGAAGGGTCGGCACTGCAGATCGGAAGCTGGTACTGCCATGGAAGCAATGAATTCCTGCGTGCCTCTCTTTGAGCTGTACTGTGCCCTTAGCCTGAATAATTATTAAATGCGAAATCAGAAAGATTGAAATGTATGAAACATTTACACACACACACACACCTGTCTGTAATTTGTCCTATGGTTAGAAAACATCTTCAGAAAGCATTTTAAAATTCACTAAACATAGACTCACTTTGTCACGTGAAACACCTTGGGACAGAAAGTAACATGAGAAAAAGTGCTAGAGGTAAATATTTTCTAAGAATGAAACAAGCCAGAGCTGGGGAAATGTCTTAATCTCCAGTGGTGGAAATACACAGAGTTAAACACTTTGATATTAAAACAACTAATGATTTTAGGACAGAACGAGTTCCCCAGTAGTATATTAATGCAAAATTATGCACTTTGAAATGGGAAGTGATTAAAAATATAAAAAATAAAACCAAAGCATGGGAAAGCTTTTTTGATAGCAAGATCAAATTAGGAGTAATTTTTATTGTACTTGGAGGGAAAACTGTATTAACATCCATTTAAATCTATAGTAAACTGATTACCAATGACTGTTATAGTTTAAATACGCACTTTGCCGACTTCTGAAAAGCACACATAAAAAATTAATCCAAAATACCCTCGGAGAGCCAGGGCACGACTCCTTAGTGACGGATGGATAGAGAGCCCCACACCTGACGTGGTCACTGCTTGAGAGCGGCCACGTAACAGACCAGACAGCCTAAAGCAAGCGGGCTGCAACTTTCTTTTGACCTCACTGTTACTTGTGTGCAGAATTAACATGGAACAATTTCCCAAGACACACTTAAAGGAAAAACTATATTTTTCCATACAGTTGTAGACGGACTTCACATAAAACGCTGGCTTGTATACTTTCCTCACATCTCTGCATCATGCTGCAGGTTACAGATCAACGCAGCCAAACAATGAAAGACTGAAAATTTTAATGTCACAATTAACATTTAATCAATTTGCGGTGCCTTGTTCTTCAGCAACCACTTAAAATGCAAGGAACAGGTAAAGTCTTAAACTGCTGAAAGAATAATTACCACTCTGACTGGGTCCCGAACACAATGCCACTCTACTGTATTTTTCTGACAAATATATAGAGACATTTTCACAGATTCAGTGACATTTTCTTTTCTTTTATTAAATATTCTGTGTGGGCAAGAAAAGAAAAAAGGTTGCAGTATAATTTATGATACCATTTAATATCAATACTACAATACAAATGAAGGCATTTTAAAAGAAAGTTGCAATGTTTCTTCCAATAAATTCCCCTTTTGTGTTAACCATAAGTCATATTTTCAGTATTCACACGGCAAATGAATGGTTTTCCTTTCTGAAAGACGAGGGGGAACTCAAAGCACTGTCAACTAAAAGATTAAGAAACAATGATGATGCATTTTAAAATCAAGAGATTAAATAATTAAAGACTAGAATCAAAAGAGTCCTCACGACAACAAGGAAGTCGGAGGCAGGATATGTAGAAGAGATGCTAGGTAAGTAGAGATCGGAACACGTGTACGTGCTTTACCGTATGCCTAAGAACACAAGAGAGAAGCTAACGGTTTATAAATGTAATTAAAAAATTAGCATGACAACGGTAGCAAGCCACAGAGCAGCCATGCCTTGGGTGCTGCAGAAATTCCAGAGGTTTTGTAAAGATGCGTCAAAAAGGGGTAAAAAGAAAGGAACCGAGATGACGGTCAAAATAAGATTTTATGACTGGTGAGGCGGTCGCAGGCCAAAATTCTCCAGCTGGGAAGCAAAATGGCTGTTAGGAAAGTGGTCGGTAAAATCATGGAGCAGACAAGAAGGTGACAAGTAGGTGACAATTATTCCCACAACAGAAGAAACAACTTAAGCAATGCTGTAGAGTGCAGCACACACTTCTTAAGTTAAGTCAGTGAGCCAGGCTGAATCACCTTCACACGTGTCCAACAGAGCTTTGCAGCTGCGCTCTGCATGAACACACCCAACAACTGTGGTGCTGCAAATCCTTCAGTCTAGATCCTTGCCTGACTCCTCCTCACGGGGATGGGAGATGGGCCATCAATGATAACAGTCACAAATTAGAGACTTGGAGAGCACTTCCATACTTAGTGTAGCAGGCAGTATGCGGCCAACACAGTCTGCAAATGGGCACGTTCTCTCCGCACAGGCTTATTTAGGTACAACGCCAAGGCAAGGTGCAGATGCCCAGTTACGCAATCTCACCTGCAGGCTACTTCTGCCTGGGCAACACTTCCCGAGACGCAAAACTGTAATTTTAGATTTGGTAGAGACTCAGTTCTACATTAGATAACACAGCTTTAAACTGACTTAGAGCTAAAGCCTGTCGTAGTTCAGCCCCAGTCGGGACCAGACTACGCAGTCTCTTTCCCGCTCCCCCCACCCTCCGAAAGAATAAGGGGAGAAATATAAGAAAAAAAAAAACAGCTCGAGGTTTGAGATAAGGACAGGGAGGAATTCTTAAAGTTACCGTCACGGGCAAAACAGACTCGACTTGGGGAAAAACTATTCATTTATTACTAAAACTAGCAGGAGAATGAGATAGGGAACAAGATAACC
>WHYT01016731.1:40220-93837 GCA_009806455.1 Tetrax tetrax
AAAAAAAAAAAACAAACAAAAAAAAAAAAAAGAGGAAAATTGTCTGGGTCACATGTATTGGGAAACTGGTTGCATGCATACCCAGGCATCAACTTATATGTATTTTCAACAGACTGCAAAGCTACCCATTTCTCTGACTTTGTGAGATTTTGCACATACAATGAATTAATGCACAAATCTATGAATTACTAAGCCTAGTTCTCCAATTTTTGAATGCATATACCTGAAAGGAAAGAACAGTCATGCTAGTTGATTGATCGGTATACTAATACCTACAGGTTGATTTGTTGAGTATCAATTAGAGAAAACTATGTATTCTCTGGAAGTTGAAAAAAAAATTGTTTAAGTACTTGGAATTTGCCCTGTTGTTAGAATTATGTTGCCAAACCACTGACTTTAAGAAGATGCTGTAACAAAAACATTTAGCAGAGGAGCAGAAGAGATAGTGAACGCAAGAGATGCAGCGCGCTTTGCAAACGCCTTCTCCGGGGAAAATGATATCGTGTCTTGCCTGCCCCGTCAGACATTCTCATACGCTGGGCAGTGCGGACAAAATGGATTCTATGTTGTCATTTTCCATTCAGAAGTTGCTGCTACTTTGCTGGATGACTGCATGCTACCCATTAATGCTCTCCTCAAAGTTCTCAGCTGGCATGCTAACGATGCCTATCAACATCATACCGTGATGGGACTGTCAGACACAACTTCGTACTTGCACCGAGCGCGGAACGACCTGATTTCTAATCTACTGGCCTGACCACAAAGCTAATTCTGGGGCTGTTGATGCACGCTAGCATTGCACCTGGGGACATGATCCAGACCTTGTGGACTGTTCTCTCCGTTTCTTTTACAGTCCAACCACAGTCAGATCATCAGACCAGAAGACTTTGACGCTTCAAAAAAGCAAAGCCTTTAAGGAATTTTCCCCTAGCAAATAAAAATGCACAAACACTGGAAATAAATTAGATAACCTGTTGCAGAAAGCCCAGTCAGGTGCAAATTCTGGCCAATGTAAGGAAGGAAAGGAAGAGGACCAGCACAGTCTTTCTTACAAGGTCTTTCCTTATCTCAGAGTGGAGAGAAACAGCGTTGATACAATCGCTTACACCGTGCCCTTGCCTCGTACAAAAGTGTGAACATTTAGAGTCATTCTGTGCTTGTAACTTCACCTTCTCCTCCATGGCTGTAATCAATCTGGAGTCCATGTGGTGGTTTGGGCTATGTATCTGCTGTGGTATACTGCCCAATGGGCAGATGTCAGAGCTAGAAAGGAAGGCTGCCCACACAGCATTTCTTGGGAATAGGGCTCTTCTGTTTCTGATTTCTAATTATTTCTAATAAGCCATAGGCTCTGTAGCTGGTTGTGTGAATGATTTGCATTAACTACAGTTTGAAACACGTGTATAAAATGAAGAAAGCAACCTTGGAAGTTTTTAAATCAAAGAAACAGATTCCCACCTGCATCCTAAATCTGAAGATTAACTGAATTAACACAAGAAGGCTCTAAGATAAGGTTTGCATTGTGAGTTCATCAACTGCTGCATACTGTGATAGCATAAATGGTTATCTGTTAGGATGAAATGCAATAATTAAGTAGGTCCAAATGAGTTGGAACAAGCAGAAAGTGGCACCAGAGTCACGCTCAATTGTCACTGATGGTCCTCGGAAGTGACAATAACCTCCTGTCCTTTTGTATCCCACCAGCATGATTCCTGGTATTACTCCACAGAGCCACGGTGCTGAGAAAGCATCAGCTTCTTCATCTGATTCATATAAGCAAGTCCAACATTGAGACGTTTGACTTTTATCTTGCCTTTTTTTCTATTTCTTGATGGAAGGATGTAATTCACTGCTGTGGGAAAAACAAACAAAACAAACCAAAACAAAAAGCCCCACCAACCAAACAAAAAACTCCACAGAATACCAAACCAGCCAACCTCAAAGTTAAACTGGAATGAAACCAATGCACCTTTGCCCACTTGTAGAAACTTCACGGGGCAAGTGAAATACAATTTAGATGCCTCCGAAAGAACAGCAAGCCTGTCAGCTCTAACGCATTACGCAAGGAGCCAGACTTCACCTTATGCAGTAACAGCATCCTGAACGGTACCAAAACTACCACACTCTTCAGTTTTCCCACTTAAAATAGGCCTCTTGATGTATTTATTTTTAAACAGGTTTGATAGGACCATGCAAACCAGGTATTAAAAGAAACCCACGATCATTTCATATTTATATAGATTACAAATTAATTTTCTAATTTCTACGACTAATTTCAGATTCCTCAAAGAATTAAAAACCTGGATAGGATGGACTTGCTTGGCTGTTCCAAACCAAGCACCCTCATTGTATCAAACCCAGTAGCGACTTGCCCTTCTCCAGAGTTACTGTCCCTTGGTTAGCCATGACATGAGACATCCCAAGGCCCAGACTGGTCACCAGCACCTTCAAGAGCGAGAAGCCCATCCCTACTCAGGCATCACCATGCAGTACGGGACGAGGATTTTTCGGCTATAACACAGACTGGGTCCTTGACACCGCAGGCTTATAAAGATATGGATGCAAGTTGTATTTTTGTTAATTTATATAATGAGAGATTATAGGTACGCTACAAAATTATCCCACCTACCAACATTTTAAAATCGAGAACATGTCTGAAGTCACCTAAATAAATTGGTTCCAGGGAGGATTTTGGAAAACAGCTAGGGAAAACCACACTTCTGTTGCCAAAATGTGGAAGCGATACTTCCCAACCAGAAAGATTTGGCAGGTAGGAAGCATTTACGGATCTCATAGCAAAATGCAGAACGTTTTTCTTAAAATATTTTAAGAAGAAATAAAATACATATTTCAAATACCCTTCCATGAACATATGTTACAGTCCAGATTACACAACACTGCTTCTATTAAAAACAAAGCCTAGTCTAAAAAAGAAAAAAAAAAAAAAGCCAACCACATTCATATGAGTGGTGTTTTGAAATGAGAAATAGATGACTGGGAGCATTTTCTGTATTAAGTAACAAATTGCTTCTCAGAGATGGATATTTGAAGATAGAGCACAAGCGGTCGATCTCAGCTGCTGTAAATTCTCACTGTTGCAGGGAGCTCTGGTTTTACCAGCTGCAGATTTGCCCCTAAGCATCTGTCAGCAAAGCGGAGCAGGGAATCAGACACGCATACAGAAAGGCATGGATTCTGAAGAGACTTAGAACATGTCGGACAATTACAGGGACAGTGGGATACGCAAAGATAAAAAAATCTTAAGATAGTAATTTCCATGTGCATCTTGGTTCAACAAGTCTGGCCAGAGTATCCACAACTGGCTCCCTGACGTCTGGACAGCACATCCCCCTGCTCCATAAGCCGTGCTCGACTGGATTCTGCCGGCATGGCACCAGGCGTTGTGCAATCTGGCTGAAGGCTGGAAATCAGCCCATCCCTGTTAATAACTGGGGCACTCTCTCATGGATCTGGGCTTGCTTACTGGAGGGTGGCCATCCTGAGCCATTGTTTGGTTTTCTGCTTGTTTTTCCCATAACCATCGTTAGTGTAACCCAATACAGCCATGCGCTAAACGAGCCACCAAGCCAGACTTGGATGGTGTTAGCAGACTGTAACAGAGCAGCTTCAAAATCACCACACGCACAGCAAAGAGTACTCGAGAGACCAGCCAGCTACAGTTTTAAACAAAATACCTTCCCCAGCATTACGTGTAACGTTG
Source organism: Tetrax tetrax (assembly GCA_009806455.1). Lineage (NCBI taxonomy): Eukaryota > Metazoa > Chordata > Aves > Otidiformes > Otididae > Tetrax > Tetrax tetrax. Next base: position 43,942 of record WHYT01016731.1, read on the forward strand.
CAGTAAGTCCAGAAGACGAGAGAAGGGAAAAAACCTGTTCCTAGTGTCACACATGCAAGCAGCATCTCTTGGCATCCTGAAAGCTCAACCTTTCCTACACCAACGGCAGATAGGCTGCTGACAATAACTGTCCTGTTGCTTCATTTGCAGGAAAACAAGAGACTGGAGCTGTCACACGGTATTTGCAGCCATGGACCACACCAACCTAGCTGGGTAACGCAGCCTTTTAAAACTATAAGCTTTCATTGCTTGGGACATGTCACTCGTTAGACACAACAGCCATTAAAATGAGCCGCCCAGCTCTGAAAAAAAATCTAATTACATGCTATAATCAGTAGTTACTCTTTATCCACAGAAGAAGCCTTGATTAACAAGTGATAAATGACATGACGCTGAAGATGATGCTAGTGACTTGCAGCAGTCACACACCTGGCAGACGATGGATATGCTACCAGTAATCATCTTTACATTAAGTCTGGGTACCTTTCTAAATGGACACTTATGCTCAAAAAGCAATGACAGATGTAAAAATCTGTAGAGAGAGGTGATTCAGACTTAAATTCAGAGCAGATAATTCTGTCAGGGAAACATTATGAAAACATGAAAACCAGCAGAAGTAGATTATTAAATTTATACTGCGCTGGATTCACTGCCATCGCTTTTAACAACAGGCTTTATCCTCCATGTAAGCAAATTTATGCTAATCTTTTCAAGACTTCCAGAAACCAAAACCAGAGAAACTCATGATTTTCAGCTTTTCAAAACTTCCTCCACAATATCCTACTGTAATGCCCTTTTCTCTTTTTCTTTTCATTTTTATTTTTACTCTCTCATTAAAGATGATTTTAGCCTACTACAGTACATACTGCAGAGTATTTACTCTGGACATCAAAGCGCCGGCGGTACTTCCATTTCATTGTAAAAGCCAAGATAACAAATACAGATTTATTATTAACTGTCCCACCTTTCACACTATGCAAATTCACCCAGCCTGCAGCCTACTTTTGGCAGTCCTCTCTCCCAAGGGCCCTTTAGGAAGAGGCTATCGGCCAGATTAATTATTTTAACAATAGCAGCCTTTTCCTAGTGCCATTTTTTCTGCCACCATTATATGACATAAAGCAGGGGGGAGGCAGAATGAATTTATCCAGCCTGTAATATATCTCGGTCCAAAGCTTCTCAGAAGCATTAGATTCAACACGCGAGTACAAAGCCGTCAGCCCCGTGCAACAAGTTACAGGGGAGAAGCCAGAGCATCGCACGTGTCTGCGGCTGCAAGGGGCCGCGTGCTCCGGCGGGCCGGCCAGGTGGGCCACCACGAGAAGACAGATAGGGACAGCTGTTAAAAACCCAGAACTAAAATAACCTTCTCCTGCTTGTCGTCATTACTCGCATTAGCTTTCGAACGGAAAATGCAGCGACTCATAAATCCTTTGATGTCCAATAACTTACGTACGGTTCATTTACTGGTCCTGCCGCCTTGACAGGTCACTTGACAGGATCATAATTGTAGCGGCACGTGATCTTGGTGCAGCGTACAAGGGAGGGACGTGTACTGACCTTCCCATGCATCCCATGGTAGCCCTGACCCTCCAGGAGCAGGCCATGAAGTGGTACAGGGGGTAGGACAGCCTGCGGCCACCGAGTCCACCCAGGAACTGGCCCAGTACTCGTGTAGCTCCCGCGCAGCCTGGGAACTCCTGTGTTGCCTCAGGGTGTGAAAAGGAATCCTTAGGGATCCCTATCACCTGCTATAGACACAGCTGTAAACTGGATATATTTATTGGGAAATAAAAAGGTTTGTGTTTTTGGGGGTTTTTTTTTTGGTTTTTTTTGGGTTTTTTTAACAATTCAGAGCCCCAGATCCGCACGGAAGCAGAAGGAATCATTGCTCCACCAACCTGAGTCACTCTGGGAGTCAGGACCTGCCCTGCCGCTGGGGTGATCACAGCCTCACGGCTCCGTATTCCAATTTCGGTCTTTTTGGAGATGCTGGCCCCAAAGGTGCAAACCAGTGGGGGCACTGGAGATCAGTTCACGTGAAAGGGCTGTACTGTAGGTTTTCTTTAATGGAAAACATAAAGCAGTTGGCACTCTGCAGCCTGCTCTGTAATGTTTACAAAATGATAATAACTCCAAAGAAAGGCCAACAGGAACTTAGCACAAGTTAAACAAATCACCTTCAAAGTGGCACTCTGACACAATGGTGTCAAAACACATTTCCTTTCCCACTGGAACAATCCTATTATTTCATACTGGCAAATGCAGGGGAGAAAAGCAGTTTTAAACCCGTGGGAAAACAGTAGATTTACAGGGAGACGAGAGTAAATTTCTGAGAGTAAACCTCCTGATTAGGAGAGGGACCTGGAGAAGCCCTGGCAGTCAGGAGAGGTTACCTGTCCAACAACACAACCTAGATTTCCAGCTCAATGCTCACTTTATTTCTCTACCGTTTTTCCTCAAAAGAGGCAATGCTTATGGAGGGAAAGACAAACATTTAAAGGAAAAAAAGATGTCGAATGTCTCTTTCACAAAGAAAAATCAAGGGCTACTTCCCCTTGCACTTCACATCCACGGGAACCACTTGTCAGCTCTGCTATTTCTCCCTACGGTGTGACGGCTCAGACGCTGGTTGGCATGTCCATAGACTTCAGTGCCAGTTGAGGTTGGTGTGGAGAAGTGGGTGGGTCAACCTGTACTACTTTCATAGAGAAACTCAGGAATCAAAGGAATCTAAGAAGTCTTAGAAGAGGATTTTAGGACACCAAACGGTCCAGGACCTAAAGAGCTGGTAACTCTCTCCCAGCTCCACTGTCCTGTGCAAGCACAGGTCAAGCACAGTGAATCCTGAAGCAGTCATAAACGGCACGTCCGATGACTACAAATTGAGTACGTCTAATATTGCCAAGCAGAAGAAATGGGCTCTGTCAGTGAAATTAACATCATTTATTACAGAATGCCAGCACAGGACACCATAACTTAAAGCAGGGGAGAAAAACCTTCACATATCCCAGCCTATCTGTACGTTAGCAGGCAGTGAGGATACCAGGAGCAGATCTGTAGGTCTTGAGAGACCTTGCTGGTGATGAAAACCTGATGTTCGATGCTTACGTACCTCAAGGGCAAGGAGGGGATCCACGTTAGCGCTGTAGATGAACACCCATTACTGGTGGGAGCACATCAGGTATGCACCTGGAGCACAACTCCTGATTTAGTTTCATCCAGTTTGCATATGCCAAGCCTGCTCTGCAACGTGAAACAGAGGAGATTTGCTTCAAAGCACCCTCCTAAAGCATTAGCGTGCACAAATCTTCCGTTGGCATGAAAGGAGCTAGCGAAGCGTACCTGTGCGACGTAGGCTGCTGCGGAAATAACCGCAGTCGGATACACAATGGGAGAACAACAGAGCAAGCAGTGAACCAAGGTGCTGATAAAAAGCCCAACAGTATTCAACACTGAGAAGGTGCCTGAGCCAAGAACCAGTTGACACCCGACACCTGGACTTGCAAGTTCCCTTACCCAGACACAAAAGAAACTTGTGGCAGCTATAAAAAACATCCTGTATTGAGTGTTAGTGTTGAAGGGTGACAGGTACAGCCATGCTGGTATACATATAAGAGTTGAATATAGAGAAAACAGACCAAATATAAACTATAATCTGGTAGCTCATGCAGGAGCACATGTTATTTTATGTAACATGCTAAAAACATGACAAAATTACATATTTCTGTTTTCTTTACTTTCTAAGACCACTTCCTTCCCTGTGCCTCAACTTAATCCGTAACCCTGTTTTGTCTTGGGCTACGGGACCAAGAGGGAGAAGAGTCTCCCTTGAGCACCCACTAAATCTCAACATCATTGTCACTCTGCTAGGAACATTATTCAAAACTATGGTGAACTCAAAAAGATGCCCAAAATTTAAGAATAAAAAACCCAGGTACTTGATTTACAAGCATCGCTCAGTCCCCTGTATCACAGAAGTTACTGCAGAACTTCAGGCCAATTACTAAGACAAAACTCCAATAATAAATTTGTACTCTACAACCAAAGGTCAAGTTGTGCAGGAACTGCTTTGTCGCTTCGTCTTTGTAGTTCACCGGTGGAGATCTGAGGCGATTGCAAGTGGGGATGGTGAGGGAGTGGAAGGGGAGGGTGGGGGTCAATGGCACCAGTGGGCTCCAACAGGTCTATTCACTGCTAATAACAATCATGCCCTTCATGCACAATATTCATTTTCTTCTGTTTGCTAAAACTTCTGACTCTTGGATATCTCTGTTTCTATCGAGGGTTCCTAAGAGTTCCTGGAACTGAACTGGCTGATTTCCTGAGAAAGCCACAGAGGGATACGGGCACCTCACTTGTCTCTCGAGGCATCTCAGCTCAGTAACCAGGCTGCCACCTTCCACCTCCTTCTGGTTCCCAGCACCGCCTCTGCAGGCTGGCTCTGAACCACACCAGCCATTTAACCACACACAGGGATTTCTTCCTTCCCAAGAAGTCAGATTTGTGAATTTCCTTTGGAAAAAAATAATAAAATAAAGGTATAATTACCAATTATTAGTAGCACATCCTCCCCCAACAAAAGGTTGAACACTAACATTCCTTAAAGGGTTTCCTGAGCCTTTTTTGCTTGGTAAAAATATCTGACAAGGGTGGAAAAAACCCTCTCCAGAACACAAGCAGCGTGGAGTCCTTTTGCCGCATAATACATTTCTTATTTTGGTAATAATGAAAGGCAAGTTGGGCGCTTTCTAAAGCAGTTTGTTCCAGATTGCTAGCTCCCACTGTACAAAAATAATGACCCCTTCCCCACCCCATCGAAACAAGAGCGCGCAATCCCGGCGGCACAATATCCCATTGTAGCGCTCTGAATGCCGCCTTGGCAGAGGAACCGGCGCGAAGGAGGGGGCACAATTGCCTCTTTGCCCTCCTACTGCTGCCAGTGCCAGTTCAGGGTAACGTGACTCACGGCCGCTGCCAATTTGTTGATCTGAGGGAACGAAGGAAGAGGCCAGGCTAAGATAAATGCATGGATAAATGCCACGCTCCGGCCTTGCCTCCTTTTAGCTCCTGGAAGAACTTGGGAGAGGAAGTCTCTTCTGATGGAGATAAACCGCAGACACACATTGCCGAGCAGGACAGACATTGCGTTCTCTGCTTGGAGGCACACCCGGGCTCAGCTGCTTTAAAGAATAACGAATTGCCTTTTTCTTATGATCCTGGAGTATAAAACAGAATCTTGCTTTGCACGCTAAAAAAAAGCTCACGATTATTTTGTCATCTTCAGCAGGGCCTGCTGCAACGGCACAAGGGGTGATGGTTTTAAAATAGAAGGAGGTGGATTCAGATCAGATATTAGGAAAAAAATTTTTACATTGAGGGTGGTGGAACAGTGGAACAGGTTGCCCAGAGAGGTGGTGGATGCCCCATCCCTGGAAACATTCAAGGCCAGGCTGGATGAGGCTCTGAGCAACCCGATCTGGTTGGAGATGTCCCTGCTCCTTGCAGGGGGGTTGGACAGGATGGCCTTTGAAGGTCCCTTCCAATCCTAACCATTCTATGACTCTATGATTTTTAACCTGTATGTTGGCACTCCCTGCCTTTTTGCCTTCTGCCACACCTTCCCATCCTCTGCCCTCCTGCATTTATCAGATGAGTAGATGGACAGGTTTAAGAGTCTTCCAAAATCAACACTCAGCAACTGCGATGCCACCCCACAGGTTCATAAATAGGCTGAAGCCATCTTGCAAAAACCAGAGCACACGCTGTACAGAACAGAGGGACACAGCAACCCAAAGCAAAATTATGTACACCCAATCCCTCTGGCCTGTGAATAACACATCCTACCGAGGCTGCAATTGAAAAGGCAACCTCCATGCTCAGATTTTGCATTTAAAGTAAAGCAAATGAACAACAACAAAAAAAAAATAGCATTTGTGTTTCTAAATGTCTCAGCTGCTTCCAAGGCCTCGCACCTAGCACAACGTGCCTGGCATGCCCCATGATGCAGAAGGCAGAATCCCATCGCTAGCAGAGCCTCACGGCACAACTTGCCAGGTGAAGGCAAGAGAAAACACCCGGGCTGCGTGGTGCACAGGGTGCTGCAGGCCTTGCAGGCGGCCCTACACGTTCCTACTGCAGCCCCGTGACCATGACCGCTGCTGCTCCCCCTGACTCCTACCTGCTGTCCTCGCACACAGAGCCCAAGCTGATATTTCACCATCCTCTTTCTGTTTCCCACGACTCTCCTGACAGCACTCAGTTTTCCCCCAAGCTGGCGATGGCGAGGCTTTTAGCCGATCGCTTCCTGCAGGACTTGGTTGACGGTTCTGTTTTGTTTATGACTCCTTTCAATTTAGCCACATAATTATGTCCATTTGCAGCGCAGAAACGAATTCCAAGAATAAAGTGACTCACATTCATTAAGGCTGTTTGGACTGAAGTTGACAACGTTGTACTCCCTCCAGAAAGGGCTCTGTGTCTGCGTTTGCAGCGAGGCCGGAGGAACTCATGACAGTGATGAGAGAAGTGTGTAAACTGAGACGTGCCCACCTCCGCCTCTACCCCGTGACCAGGAGCACGCAGATGAGAAACCACTACCTTCCTTAGGTATGATAGGAAAACCTTTCATGGCTCCCCATGGAATTAAAGCTATGTTTTAAAAAAGAGGTGGTGATGGTGGGTTTTGTTTGCTTGTGGGCTTCTTTATAAATTAGGAGGATGTTGTCTTTGGCAGGGCAACAGAGATCGTCTGATACCCATGCAAACAGTGCTGCAACATTAAACGGGTTTTGTACCTGGCACATTCCAATTTTTCTGGAATTCTTTTTAGAAATTATTGGGAGCCAATTTATTCCTATAGTCTTGCAGCTAACAGCACAATTTGGATTGTTTCAGTCGGATCCAGGAGAGCACGGCACACCATGTTAAAGCTGTCAATAGGTCCAGCACGACCACACTTCTGGATAGGGAAAGCAGTGGTTACGTGCAACCCAAGCAAGGCGACGACAGAAAGAGGGGAAACTAAAATGCTGGCATGAATTTTATCCGCAGTCATGGAATCCAACAGCCCTGAACAACGGGCTTTCACTGGTACACAGATTAAAAAGCAATTTAAGAAGCTGGAAGCCCTCAACTTAGGCACAGTCTGAAAGCTTTTTTTTTTTTTTAAAAAAAAAAATGATAAGTTTATAACGTAGCACCTCTTTACCTTTATTTTTGGACATTTGCCCATTAAAAGCTATATAGCTGACTCTGAGGTATCTCATGGAAAATTTAATATTGCTCTTCTAAAATTAGGTCAGAATCTGATATTGTGACCCCTGTGCACTGCTGCTGAGCAGTACGAGCAAAAGTCAGTGTAACTTGAGGCTTTCATGATCGGGTCGGCACCTCTTTACTGTAAAATATTCCAACAGACCCCAAGGAGATTCAAGCTATTACTGCATATTCCTTCTCTCACACAAACTGTCTCCTCTCCCACTGACAGCAGTGGATAATATTTCCATCTGCAAAAAAAAAAATATTCACCAATTTCAAAAGATGTCCTTCTCACTCACAATCAGCAAGCGTCATCTCTGAGATTTATCTCATCCTTTGGCCAACATAGCAACTGTTTCTATATTGAAGTGTCAAGTAAAATCTCTATCTGGTGCTGATTTTAGAGAAGTGTTTTGGGGTCGTTCTTTTTTTAAAAAAATAATCTCATTTTCAAAATCACCCAAGTAACACTAAAGCTGTGTCCTGCCAACTGTCAATAGCAACTAAATCTTTAGGAGATCACACAACGATAAAATTGTCGAAGAAGCAGAACGCAACAGAAAGATTTCACAGATTGAATGTGGCTATTTGCAATTTTTCATAACACATGTAAAAAAGCGATAGTGACTGTACAGTACTATACACAGAACATTTAAAAAAAAAAAAAACAAAAACAATCAGAAAATCTCAAGGGAATACACACATTGCTTTCGCTGCAGGAAATGAAAATCAGTTGCCCTGACCTGCGCTCTGGATATATTTTGACTAATAGGTATTGCTGGACTGGAGGAGAGCTGACAGCTTTCCTTTCCCAAAACCTCTGGAACCACCAAGTTCATATATTCAGGGTAAATGAGTCTTACAAGGCCACACTGAAAAATGTGGTTTTCTCTGCTCATTTTTCCATCTGTCAGAGTGCAGGAGATAGACAGCAAACGGGACTGTAAAGCTGCACCACTCATAACCACTTCACTTTATTCATTCCTCCCTGAAAGACTAACATTTTTTTGGTTTTCCAAAATCTTGATTTATTACTTCCAGCAATCTGGATGGGAATTAAGAGGGAGAAAATGCAAGAGTTGTCCAAACAGAAGCCTGACGCAGAAGCTACTACGTGAAAAGCAAGGCTAGCACGAGAGCTGGAAAAGGTCACATCTTTTTATTTCTGCAGGCAATTAACCATCAGAGTGACTTATTCAGGGATTTGATTCATTCTTCAAGTAGAAAGACCAAGTAACTTCTCAATTTAATACTGATAAGCAATTCTGCTGTTGAGTTCATGCAGCTTGAAACTCATTTTCAAATACCTTACCTACCTCAGCTGTGGGTTTGGCTCAGGAATCACGGGGCGGATTTCCACAGCTCCTCCTGGGCAAGGACAGCAGAGCGAGCAGGCTCCTCGCCTCTACGCGTGCCCCACTGAGCTCAGCACCTTGTCCTGCCAAAAAAACGGGGCTGACCCGCTGACCCAGAACCGAGGCGTTCAGTAGCGCGCTGGAGTCAGAGAGCTCTCCCGGGGCACCGCAGCAGACGTTACAACCTAATGGCAGGAACCTCCTAGGGTATAAAGCTCAATAATGTATTTTAGAGGGTAAAAATTGTCAATATCTTTTCTTTTTCCTTTATACCTCTGTTTACAAAACTATTGGGAAATAGATTTTTTTTATTAATGTCCTTTTCTCACAAAACATATGGTTTTGTGATACTACTAAATCGTTAGAAGAACCATGAGGTAATATATAGTCACAAATAGCACGGAGTCACAAAGCGCTAGTATTTCTCAAATATCCCTTCCAGCAACATGCAACATAAAATATTCAGAAGAAAAAAAAAAAAAAAATTCAGAATTTTCCACACCACTGCTAGCAGCTGAAGGTCACCTCACCAATCTGAATTAAGTGCATTGGATTCAGCGTCACTTCTAATGGTTTGGAGGCAGCTACCAGAAAGGGCAGAGGGACTGGAGGAGAAAAGGAGCAAAAAGGAGCAAACAGCCACATGTGGCACATGTGGCTCAGAGTTTGTGTCACCAGCTCCAACCACTTCCACGTGGTCGGACGACTTTGTGCTCTTGCACGAAGACAACTTACTACTGGGAAGTACGACAAATAAAAAACATCCCATGAATAAAGGCAATTTAAAGATACATTTATTTAAAAATAAAAGAAAGCCTCAATTGCTCTGTTTTCAGAAAACATCTTACTGAAACAGTACCATAAGCTTCACAAAGTGATGCAAAGACAAATGTAGCTCTACCTTCGCGTGCCATTAGTCAAACACAGAAAAAAATTACCGGGGTTGGGGCGAAAAAAAAGTGTGCAGCTCCAAGAGAAAGCACTACTGCTTTTAAGTGTTGAAAGGAAGCCAACCAATTCACTCAGTATTTCCTAGTAATAGGCATTTATCCACGTCAGCTCCGCCAGCCTTTTGTTTAATACAGAATTATTGCCCCTATGTCTTGAAAATTGAGCCTGCCATTCAGATATTTTTTTTTAAACAAAAGCCAACACACCCATTTAATAAATGCAAGCATCTCAGAGATAATCATAACCCTGCATGGAGCAATCAGACACAAGAACGCGGTCGTTTTACGGAGCACCGAATCAAACGTGCATGCGTCCAGCTTCTCCCCGCGTCCCTCAACCAAGAGCACCCTGACATCCCTGCAACGGGGCCGGAGCACCGTAAAGGCACTTGCCATGACGCAGATGGGTGACGGCTTGAATGCAGCTCGTCGTGTGACGCATGTGACAATACACAGAAACACACACGTGTCTGCATATTCATTTCTGTCACGTGGAGAGAAAAGATTGTCTGGCATAGGAAGAGAATATAAAGATGAGATTGCAACTGAGCTCACTTATTACTAGTTTGGAAATGATTATCGAAGTACAAGCAAACGCTTCCTGCTCAGAGAGGTCGATAAAAATCAGCGTTGAGCACTGACGGCACCTCTCAGTTACGCAGCCATTACCAGGCACGTTTGACTTTTATTGACTTCCCCTTTGCAGGAGCTTTGGTATAGCACATTTTATAGAACGGGGAAAACAATTTTCTACACTAAAATAACGAACGGAACAACAAAAACAACAACAGAAGAAAGCCAGCACCAGTTAACAAGTTTTTCTCTGTGATAAATATAGCTGGAGTTTTCTGTTTGCTTCTTCACACAGACACATTATTCCTCACATTTATTAACCAGAAGCAAGACAAAATTTTCTTCTGCTGCTATTTTATATTTAATAATCTATTTTCAAGCACTCCTTGAAGTTCTCAGGTACTTCAAGCTAACAGAGTTTAGTTCCAGTAACGTCTTAACTACATGACACTAAGTGTTTTTGACAAGCTCTATTATAATTACATTTAAATGTTTTCTTCTAATGCTCGTGTTTGCCGAAGTCTTTGATGGGAGATTCAATTACCTTCGCCCTAAAATCCTATAATAAATAAAACAAAACAGAAATGTAGTGTCAATTTGTGCCCAAATCTGCTTACAAAAGAGAATTAGATCAGGCCTTTGCCCAGCCAAGCACTTCATCATGTGTATAATTTTTATTACGTCAGTATTCCCACTGATGTCAACGAGCAATTGAAGCTAGGATCCTCAAGTTCCGTACGTGTCCGAGAGCTCTCCCGGATCCGGCCCTGGGAGAATTCACACCGCGCTGCAGCGGCTCGGGACAGCCAGCCCAGGGAACGTCTCTCGGGACAGCTGTCAGGAGAAAGCTCAGCACACAGCCCGATGCTCCCTCACAGATAAGAAGAAGTCCTGCTTCATAAAACAGATAACGAACTTGAATTACATTTGTAACACAAAAAAAACCCAGCATCATGCTGGCCTGAGCCGATGAAGTACCATCCAAAATTCAAGCAATTAACTGATGATTAGAGTACTGCCAGTTAATTAGATAAAACCACGACAGATACAAAAATTGTGGTTTTTATTGCATTTCTGCATAACAAAATGTAACCATATCACATTTTAGATAGTCCAGGGGAACACACTGCTGTCTCTGATTCCCAAAGGCACTTGTGCCTTTCTAGGAGAGCCTCACTGAGCTCACTTGGATGAGCAGCAAACGAAGATGTCTGGGGCATCTCAAGGTAAGAGGCTAATTTGTGTAAAGGACTTTCAGGTCGTTGGGCACTTGCCTGCAGGAAAAAAAAAAAAAAAAAAGTGGCTCCTGTTGACTCGCTTGAAGTCTCCATACGCTAGTCAGGAGTTAAACTTCCTGAGATTGCATCCTGCATCAGGAGACACGGAAACTGGGATGACTTGGGAGACTTTTCATGAATACTTTCATGAAGAGCTTTCACACTGACAAAGTTTTGGTTTGACGCAGCAGAGACCAGACTGAGAGCTTCTGCAAAGGAAAGACATTTTTATCTGCGCTACGGAGTTGAAAGCAGGCTCAGGCAGCCGGAGAAAAGGATTTAATTATCGCTTCGCCAACCATATCCTGTCCGCAGCACGCGCTGCCAGCTTTGATGACGGCGGTTGCTGCCACTTGCCCTCCCCCAGCGAACGGGAGGGGAAGATAAGGTGTGTTTGGACTCCTCTGGCTGGAAAGGATATTGTTTTTCTCCCGCTTGTTTTATAAACTCCAGCTCTCTCACATCGCTTGGCCATTATTCAGCCAAGTGAAAAACAAGTAAGTACTTCCCGATTTCTGCAGAAGTCAGTGATTGCAATGCCATAATAATTTGTATTGTTCTTCACCAAATTCCCTTTAATTTGCAGTATATAGGATGTGTGCACATACATAATAGATATTTATACATTCTATGCACTATTTACATAAACATGTATTTAATTTGCAATACTGTTCATGTAGCCTCTAGATTTTTCTCTCTGACGTCCTTTCTAAACAACAAATCTTAACAGCAAGTCATTATTACTAGTAGAAAGGAAAAAATCACAACTCTAATTCCAGAGACGTGCTGGTACCACTAATTTTTTATGCTGACCAGTATCTAAACTTCTACCTACACAGGAAATTGGTGGGTTTTCTCCAGCTTCACATATCTTGTTCTATGTTTACCTTCTGCAGAACAAACATAGGAAAGTTTGATGTAACTGTTTGCAAATGCCGATCCTTGCTTTGAAGATAAAACATGAAACATCATCTGCTTGGCACCCAACTTCATCCACCCTGTACCGCTGCTCTCACCTTGATGACAGCAGCAGCTTCAAACCTTTGGGAGACCAGCAGAATGAGAACAAACCCTTCCCAAGCTTCACGCGTAATAAAATAAACACAAAGCATCGCAATACACAGCACAATCCCTGCGGAACAAATGCTTTAGTCTTTTCGTGCCAGTGGTTTCTTGTTTATACATAGTAAAACTATGTTAAAAAAAAATATATATATGGTGGGTCACACCAAGGTCACCAAAACATCAGGTGCAGACAGACAACTCAACAGCTGACTCTGGTGCTTTTGTCGATACTCAAAAAGGATGAGCACGGGATTTTTTTTTAACTCCTCCCTTAGGAACGTTTTCCACAAAGGATAAATTTAAGAAAAGATTACTATATTAAGAATTGAGCCTATATCAAGTCATGATCCTTCCGCAAGCATCTGCAATATATGTAGACATATTTGGTTCAGGAGATCCCTTTTTATTATTTTCTGTTTGGTTTTAAACTTTCTTCATTTCTTCATATGCTTCATTAATAACGGTTAAGAAACATTAAGTATTTCCTGGTGAGGTTGAGCAGTAAGAAGCATAAAAAGCTTTCACAAGAGTCTGGTTTTGCCTAATTTTTCACCTTGCTGGGAGAACTTCTGGTGAATTTTTGATTCTGTGGCTGTTTCAGACATCCTTCTGAGCAGACTGCTTACCTTTGTTGTTCGACTTTAATGACTCTTAAACGACTAATCGTCAGCTAGCCACTGATCAAGCATCTCTAATTAAGTCCCAACTTTGTTTACGAAGCCCAACGAAAAGAACGATCTTGGTGCTGCCTGTCCAACGTTATTTCCCACAGGACCACAAAACAGCTGCTTCTGCTAAGGCTTAATCCTAAATCTCCTGACAGAGAAAAGGCTTACAGAGATCAGAAGGTTTGAAGTTAGTCTGTAACAGTGACCAAAATTCACTTTCCCGCTCTTCCATTAGCACCAACAGAGCCAACTTGCACGTAAAAGCAAAACCAGCCGCGGAATGGCACTCGGAAGATAGTCCCAACTATTTAAAAAGCTGCTTGTGTTAATTTTTATGTGGAGCTGACATAGCTGTAGACATTTTCCCTTGTACGCCCTTATTAAAAAAGACACATTTTGAGCTGTTTTACAAAGGTATGATTCTTAAATTAACCTCAGGAGGCCAAACGGAGGTACTCTGCTAAACAGGTAAATTTGCAAAATGCTGGGAAAACAGCAGTTCTCACTGATATTTGGTTCTGAATTCATAACGTTAGTCCTAGAATAATAGATCTGAGATTTAAAATGCCCATAATCTTTACATTCTGCTCAGTTTCAAAAATTCCAGACAAGTAAATCTCATGGTTTTTAAACTGCATCTCAAGTCTCTAAAATTTTCTAATTTGAAGTATCTAAATTTAAAAACTGAGACTGTAACTGCATAATTCACACACACATTGAAGGACACAATTTTCCATAGCGCTAAAATAAAATGTTTTCTAATTATCTGCTGTCGATCGGATAAGATGCCTCCACGCATTTGGCTTTTGCAGTGAAGAGCCAGGAAAAAAACCCAACAATAATTCAGCCTGAAGAGTTAAATCAGATTTTGGCCAGAAACTTCCCCCCCACACACTCCCTAGACACTCACGTGGTACAGAAAAATACGTGTTATGAATTAAAGTGAGGTACACAGGCACACAAAGATTTTCAGAGGATGGCTGGTGAACATCGGGGTTAGGGGCGAGAGGTTTAAAGAGGGCACGTAAACACTTTTATAGCGTCATTGATCCTTCAGAAAAAATGCCTGCCAAGTCACAAGATACGTGACCTTAAATCTGTCAGCTATGGAAGGAAAAAAAAAAAAAAAAAAAAAAAAAAAGGTATTTACATGTTTAAACTTCAACTTTGTAACATGTATGCAAGATTTGCCACTGGTGCTTCCTGGGACATCAGAAGACTACTAGGTCCTACCAATCTTTTAATGATTTTTTTTTTTTTTTTATTTCACAGAGCCTGTGTTAGACTACTTGAAGCCAAAAAGAGAAATTATTAATCCTCTGCCATGCCTCAACCTGATCAGAGGCTGACATAACTAAAATCATTTAGATTGTGGCAATGTAAAAGCGAGTGAAACCTTGGCATCACTGATTCCTTACACTGCAGCAAGCGTCTCTACTGTTTGGAGGAAGCTTATGTAGCTGCCTTTAAACGCTGGGCCAGACTCAAACAAACTTACTGCTGCATTTGCCATCTTCATGTCTGGTGGAACCATCTCAGTTGGATTTTTGGTGCGTACCAGCAGGACCATGGCTCGGTCAGGAAAGGAAGAGGGAGAAGGTGTCTCCTTTTCCAACGCCACGGCACTCAATATATTAAGTCCCAGGCATTGCAGTCCCAGGCACTGCCTAAAAATTTGCTTTTGAAGAACCCTACAAGGAAAGCAAATCCAACCACCATCGAAAACAGAAGCCCAGAAAAAGAACAAACAGTTCTCCTCCTGCTCCATAGAACTCATTTTCAAATGTACAACCTGAAGGGAGAAGAGTTGAACATAAAATCAAATGTTTTTCACAATCTTTTTGTTTTTCAATGCCTATTCAACCTCCAAACTCCTTTGCTGGATAATGAGGCTGGTGAAGAGGGCGCTTCTTGAAACCAAGCCATGTGGGTTCCTTCTTACGTGGTTTATGATGTACCGGATCGCCTTGTGATAGTGCCAGAGGTCAGGAGATAACTGCAGACTACCCAGCAGGTTTAAAAATACATAAAATACACTCAGCCCTTCTCATTCCTAAGCAACAACTTCCATTTTTTGTCTCTTCTCTCTAGACTTAAACATTTTACTTAAGACAAGACGCTACAAATAATTTGTTTCCAGTTCTTGAATTGTCTTGCCCTGAGGCTAATTATATTAATAGACTTCCTTGGGTTTAATTAGTATTTTGTCTAACCCCAGTTGATAGTTAAAATTTCATTTAATCTGATCACTGAAGTACATATTTTTAAGTCCAGTCCAGATGAAGGAATTGCAAGTGTACAATTACCACTGAGTGCATGAGCCACTAAATTTAACTAAGGCCAGGGCATTTTTCACTCCTAAATTTAATTTCAGTATCTCAACTCCATTAGTGTGGATTGCAGAATCTTCCTCCTCATTTAACTGACTGCAACAATAAATCACAAGGTCTTATCTTGTATATCAGAGACCCTCATTCTCAATTCCTGTCACTCGGTGGCCACAGGTGGTCCTTCCCCACAGAAAACTCAAGTTTCTGCTGATCTTTGAGCCTTGCTGGTGGGTAATAGCAAACATCTCGGTGCTGAGATAGCTTCACGCTAGCAATAAGTTATTTTGTCAGTTATTTTGGAGAAGTGTTATACGAAGGCACGAGCACATACACTTCTCTGTTGATATGAAGCGCAGCTACTTGTGGAGACTCACCCTGGAGTCACGCATCCTGCCACTCCCAGCAGGTGGGAAGAATGCTGTGGCAAGAAACTAAAACACAGTCCTGAAAACATGGTAAAAATGGATTAAACCCGTTCTTTTGGAGGAAATGAAAGTGTAAGGACATATATGCATTCAGCCAAAACAACAGCAAAAGCAAAGCCTAACTTTTCTGTATACATTAAAACCAAATTCAAGCAAGAAAACGAGCCACATCTGCCCTGTTTTATAACATAATCCTGCACTTTATACAGACACAGTTAAAGCCCAGAAATGGGCTTACTATACAGAACTGAGAATATTTTTATAACACAGCTGGACAAATTCCTGTGGAGTTAGACACACCTATATATAACGTAAATTCACTTGAGAGAGCCTTCCTCCTTCCATGAGCTCATACGGACAAGGCTATAAAGGAGTACAGAATCAGAGACGCTTTGGGCAGATCCTTGCCACTGGACAAATTTGGCTCTAACGGCACAAACCAGCCACAGCTAATCCTGCCGTCGGCTACACGCAGAGAATCGCATTAGCCTGGACTCTGTCACCTCCTTCAGATATGCAGCTCCACCAGACCAAATCCTCATTTCAACAGGAATTCTTCAAACTTAACAGTGTTGTGGCTACTCACAGGATCCGTGCTTTGTACACTACCTGTATATGCACAATTTCCTCATAGGTGTAAGTGTGCCCAAGTGCACACACAGACTTTTACCTCCTGAAGACAAGTCATTAAATCCATCACATTCAATAAAAGCCACTTAGAACAAGTTGCAATGTGGAGGTCATTGCCAGAGGTTCCTTCTTCCTCCGGTAGACTTCTCCACCAAAAGCCACGTTTGGTACTTCCGCTACAAGCGTTGGCAATACCTCTACTCCCCACACCGTACAATAACTCAACGCTAACGTGCCAACTTCCCAATTCACCTATGTGCTGCTTTATCAGCAGGTGCCATAGGACAAACTCCAAACCCGGAGACCTCTACCTCAATATGGAACCAAATAAAAAAAAAAAAGACTTAGCAACAGCTGTGTACAAAAAAAAAAAGTTGGAAAACTTCAAGCGTCCGTGTTTGTTTCTTCACATAAGGCCGATTCCACTGAAAACCCCTTTTGATTTAACTGGCAGCTCTACCTGCACGACGATTTAGAACCTCCTGTCTCGGGATGTCTGAAGCAACTATTTTCTGGTTGTGTCTAAATACTACCTCTAGTATTTAGATACAACCAGAAAATTGTATTGTATTTCAAGGCTACTTCTTGGAAAACAACCTTTTCCTCTGTTTCTGAAGGAATTCTGATTTTTCCTACTACGACTAGCTTATGAGGACTCAACTCCATGTGAATTGCAATCAGGGAGATAAAATCAAGGCAGTGCAATAATACAGTGGAAAATTTTCTAATCTTAAAATGAAAATGCTAATAATAGATTAATGAAGGTTCCTCCTTGTGGTGCCGCTTACAGCATCTTCTATTTAACTTCTGTTGTTAGAATTGTTCAATAATTACTCCCATGCCGTAACGGCCGTCTATTTCTATGTGATTATCCGTTATCTCCACTTCAAAAGAAGTCACAGCGCAGGATACAAAACCAGACACTGGATAACTTATAGAACCATTACCTCCTCGCTTTATGTCTCGCTTCCTTATAATGCATGAAATACAGCTAATTTCTCTGTGATAAAAGGAATTTACTGGCAGAATCTCTGCTGCTTATGACTACCAAGAGACTGACTGACTTTGCAGGATGCTCAGTGCTCCTGCCTAGGTGCAGAATGACTGCAACTCCCACTTCTTAATTTAGTTTAGATGGAAACTTTATTCTGATGCTAAGTTAAATCTTGAATAAATCACTGCTAGGCACTAAATCTTGTGTAACTGATGTTTACAAGGCCTGGTTTACATACAGTTGTGCTAGCAGGCTTTAGGTTAAACTGAGAACATATAAAACTGAAATAATTGTTCGCATTTCCAAGAGTTTTCTTTAATTGGACAATATTTTAATTATCTGCTTGCAGCTTCTCTGGTTTTATTTGTATGGAAGAAAGCAGCTTGATAATTTGATTCAAAAAAATACATTCCCTCTAGATGTCTCCAACATGCAGAATATTTTGGTCACTGATTTTTTCACAGAGGCTGCACTTCTCTTTCTACACTGAAGCCATTCCCCTATTCCTTCGGGGAAAAGGTTATCTGATGTATTAATAGCTTTGAATTTTATCGTTTTAAATATTTTGTTGCAGATCTGAATTCCTCTGGCCATTTTTGTTTGCACAGATCTTTCCCACTGAGTATTAGTCATGCTCTGATTTCCGTTAAATATTTCTGATGAGCAAAATTCTCGTAGCTGGCATAGGGGCTCAGAAACAAAACTAAGCTGATTTGTACGCATTCATATTATCTAAAGTCTGTAGCTCAGCTGCTTATCCAAACTTCCATTATAAACTTTGGCTTGCTTGTAAATCTTCAGAAAGATCTTTTCATGAAACCACCAACCATTAAAATGAAAATTCAGTAAGGAAAAAAATAGTGGTTTGAAATGAAATTAAAAAAAAAAAAAAAGATTAAGCTCTTATTCAACCTATTAGTACTTTAGGAACTAGATTTCCAGATACAATTAAAGGCAATTAAACTCCAAAGCTGCAGAACCACATTCCGACAACAACAGACTGTGGCAGAAGAAAAATCAAGGATGAAATCAGAGCTCTGCTGAAACTGCTGACGTTTTGCAAGTCTTTTGCTTTTAAAACACACAAACGGTAACGGCACTGAGAGAAATTATGCTGCTTGTGATTCAGCAGTGTGTATGTGAGGGGAATCAAGCAGCTGCATTTTCCATCTTCTGTAACTGCTAATCAAAAGCAGAGAGCTGGCATCATTTCCAGGAGAAACTCCTGTTTCATCCTCCCTCTCTGTAAATCAAATCTTCACGTGTAGCCCTTCAAACCCCACCCACTTCTCCACAACTTAATCAAGTTTTTGGATTTCAGCATCAGGCAATTTCTATTCGTGCCAGGGAATATAACCTTATGACCTGCCCTCTACGCAGCCCGCTCCATTGCTGTTGTTTCCTGCACAATTAGCAGTTGGTTGTGCATCCTTTCCTGAGGAGATAGCCTCTGTTTAATTAACAGCATCCCCAGCCAGAGATTACCCTGTGATACAAAAGGGAAATGCCTCCATGGACATTTGAAGAAGGGGAAGCATTTGCAGAAAGATCTCTCTCCGTTGAATACCTCTGTACCCAGGGCTGGGTATATTTAGCCACTGTTCCACTCAAGGAACATCACTTTCTAATTTGCTTCTCCAGGTACAGTCTCATCATCTTGTTTCAAATACTGCAGCTCAGCTCAAATAGCTTGTTAAAAATGGAACATCTTCTTGACTGACAAGGAAGGGTGGCGTGCACACAAATCCTCAAGTCAAGCTACTCAAAGAAGTAACTTGCTCTATACCTGTACAGAGACCTCTGCAAAGTGAGGAGGTTGAAGACAGAGGATCCAATAAGTTGAAGGTGGAGATGAAAATGAACACAACGGTGCCGTGTGTAGCATCTTTATAGGTTGATGACTTGAAGAGTTTTCTGTTCTGTTGATGCCTGATTGCCAGTCTGTTTCCTTCACTTGACTTCCTTTCAAAAAATATATTCGAGCTCTGGCTCTTTTATGCCTTTCTTTTTTTTTAAGCAGAAAAACCAGCATCCCCCACTGCTAATACCATTTCCCAATAAGGAACTAAGTAATGAGCAAAGTGCAATTAGGAAAGACGCACTATCAGGACACTTTACATTCTTGATAAAGTGACATATAAACTTGGCACAAAGTTCATTTCAGCAGTGCCGTAACGTGAACCACTGCATCATTTACTGATCTTCAAATCCTCAGAGTCAGCAGATGGAACCAGAACGGCATTAACTCCAGTGTTTCTGCGTCAGGTGTCGCCTTGGGAAGCTGCCTTTCTGCTGGTATGCTTTCCAAGACATCTTTATTTGATGGTAAGCAATTAAGAACGGAAAGCTAAGGAATCGTGCAAACCAAGAGCAGGAATTCAGTGGCAGCAGATGTGCATCTTTCTTCAATTATCAGACGTGCACAGAGCAAGAAAGATTATTCCGAGTCGCAGATATGCCTTCTGCATAGCTCTCCTGTTTCATGTTTCCTGGGCTTCGACAGTTAACAACAATCTCTCTTTCTCCAAGAAAAAAATATCTGATGATTCAGAGACGCACAATTAGACTGAAATATTCCAGGTTAAGGAATTAAAATAAAATAGCACGTGTATCAAATAAGATGAGGTTGTCAGGATCTTCCTCCTAGGTTTATGGAAACAGATGAGACGGTACGTAAATTCCTCACTGACAATTGAGGTTAAGCTCTACTGCAGGTCACCAATTCAGAACATTTTACTATTCCGACCTAAAAGATTTAGTTATAACTACAAGTAGCCTCTTCCATAGTTTACAGTTGTTGGAGAAAAGAATAAACTAGAGCTTATTTTTTAAAAATAAGATTCATAAAATTGAAGAAATGTAAACTTGGAAAGGACTTGAAAGGCCATCAACGAAGCGTAATGGAGAAGAAATACTTCAGTAAAGCAAATACGTACACTGTTGTAAATACTTCTACTTCTCAATGCTTTCTTCCAATTCCCTCCACGCTATCCCTACTTCACTGCAAAAAAGCAAACAAACATTGAGGGCACTGTCTGATTTAGTTACTACTGGAAAATTGCATTAGGCACAGATCCCAAAATCATATCTATTCTGCTCCTTGGCTTTTAAACAAAACATACACATTTGCAAACACTCCCTACACCACGCCGGCTAGCCTGCACTTTATTATAAAGCACAGCAAAAAGACTACACTGATAGCACTGCAGATAGCACATCTGGATCTTTCACTTTAAGTCATCTCTTTCATCACCAAAATAATGCCAAGAAAGAGTCATACAGCTACAGAAGTAACAATGGTTCAGCCTTTAAATATAAGAAGAAAATATACTCAGTAGGGAAGATCAGACAGGCAGGAGGTCGTGCAATTTGTTTCTATCCATCTTCCCACCTAGCCAGTGCTTTAACTGCCCTACGTGTGCTGGAAGAAGTTAATGGACCGTTTGTGGTCATTCCCGCTGCGTAATTTGGACAAGAGGATGACATGATGGTATTCATTAATAGAAACACGGGGGCCAGCTTTCTAGGATTAGACAAATTGGATTTTAGCTCTCAAACATGAAGTGCACTGTCAAACATAATTTCTTCTTCCAAGAAACATGTCATAGATAAAGGAATGGAATTGTAAACAGATTACAAACCGTACTTAAACTGATTATAGGTTAATGGAAGATCCTACCCAAAGCCATATAGTCATGCGGGCCGCATACCACTGAACTGAGCTCCTGGTTTAGAGTGATTTCACGTGTGACTTTCAAGAAGCAAGGCTAACTATGAAGAAACCTCCAAGACCAGAAACTGTTTTGATTCTAGCAAGGAGTAAGTAAATATAGTTGTAAAAAGAGTAGAGAAACAAACACATTGACGCAATAAAATTGTACCAGCATTATTAATTGCTGCTTAGTGGACTTTTTCCTGGCGTAGCAGTTTCCCAAGAAAAACTGAATAACTGCTAAGACTGCAGAAGGTGCACCTTGCCTCCACGCCTTCATCAGGCTTCGCCAGCTGCTATTCGGAGAAGCCACCTCTCCTGCTTCCCACCCCGGCTCCCACGGGCTCCCAGTGCCAACGCAGGCACTCGTGTGGCTGCACAGCGAAAGGAGCCGGGGAACCCATCCAACCGCAATGACCCTCAGGGGGGAAAGCATATCTGGTTTTCAGCTCTGTGAGTTCCCTGGTACAGATGCCCCTTGGCGTGCAAATGCTTCTGATGCTACAAAAGTCAGTCACGGTACAGGGTTGAGAATGTCTGGCCAAACCGAGGGTCAACTTACGACGTCTTGAATGCCAACTTAAATCCCTTTTCTTGGGGTCTCCGCGGCTAGCTGGTGCTTGCAGGGACTGCAGAGCATTTCAGGAGAGGAAAAGTAACGCTTACCTCAAGTTTCCTCCTAACAGTACAACCTGTCTTTCTATTTTAAAGGAAAAGTGGGCTCCACCTTGCCTGGTACAACACACGGGGTTCGCTCCCGGGGCCCCTCGACACGCAGTGCTTTGTGTCAGGCCCTGCTCCCGCTCTTTTCAAGTGTTTCACCTCCCCTGGCTGACAGTCATTAAAATTTCACGTCCTCTCACTGGTCTTTGTTTGCCCTTCCAAGACAACTGCAGTCAGATGCTGGTGTTTCATTTCTGCTAGACAAGGCATGTGGTCAGCACGCATCTCTTCTCCTGTTCAGGAGAAAATATCACTCATAACAGAAGACAGGCACATTAAAAAAAAATAAACAAAAACATTTCCCAAACTGCTAAAGGAGTATATTTTAGACAGTACTGTTCATGCTTTGACTCCTACCTATAATATATATAAAAAGAAAGAAGAGAAAGATTTTTAGAATTTGAAAACAATCTATTTGTTTTAATATAAAATGATCCCTAGTCTAGTAAAAAGTATGTAATTTCCACTGATACCAACTATTTCAAAGGAGCAAATAAACAGAAATAGTTGGAACAGATTTAAATTAATGAGTTCAAGTAGCTATTGCTTCTCAAATACAGAATTTTTCCTCCAAGTGTCCCTTGTGATATTGTTTGCTAAAAAACATTCATCAGAATATTTTTGTTCACTTCATTCACTCCAGTCTCATGCTTAAGAAATAAAATTTATTCTACATTTGTTAAAATATAAACAGTCTCCAGAGCTTTTAATTAAGCTCCTAATGTATATATACAAAGAAATCAGAACAGATGCCTCAAATTACACTGAAAACCAAACAAAACCAGCTGAATTATTAACAAGACTGGCTGGGCTGCATGTGCCCAGCCGGCACGCTGCCCTCCCATCCCAGGATTTACAAAATCCAGCGTGAGCCGCTGCCCACCTCACTCATGCCTGCATTTCAAGAAAGCTTTTCGAACACAATAAGCCAGTGTATTTCTTTCCCAATCATAATTTCAAACATCAGTGCTTTTGTTCTTAGTTTGTATTATTTTCTCTTAGACATTGCGACAAAGCAGTCCATTTTTTTGGAACGTGACAACATTTCTTTTTGTTATATCCGCTATTAAGCGGAAAGAGCAACTTGGGAAAGAGCAATTCTGGACGTGCAGAGCCCACTCGAGTTGGTTTTTCAAACTAAGAACTTCTTATCTGAAGTAAAATCAAAAGCAAGCCAATCAACTCGCTCTGGGCGATAGGAATTTTGAAGAACACTGTCACATATCTCAGGAATAAATAACACTGAAATACAGCTGCTTTTTTCTCTGGTGATTTGCCTGTTGATTACCCATTTGTTTCCTGGAGTCACCTCTGAGACCTCTACTTCCTAAAACCAAACAAAATCAACACTCCTGCCAAACTGCAATCATACGGCGATGCGAGGGCAAAAACCGAAGGCACCAAAGGAAGCCTTACGCCTGTTGCTCACGGTCCCAGCAAGAAAAGCGCTTCTTTATTTCATTTTGGGGGTGGGCTCGCCCTGCCATCAAGGAAACTGGAAAACACGTGACATCCTGATAATCATCCTATAAATAGATCTGGGTTTACCCAAGAACTCTGATTTGCAGCAATTGATATAAATAAGCTTGAGCTTTAAAGCCTGTGACAAACTATTCTCTAAACCGACTTGGTTCTATAAACAACCGTGGCGCAAGTGAGCGTGAAATCCACTCTTCTGCTGCCTGCCCAAAACCTTTGGCCATGTGCCCTTTGCTTTTTTTTTGTCCATGCTACTGAAACCACAGCACCTATATTAACACACGTACGGTGGCCCTTGACCCGTGGTTGTTCTCAAGCATAACCCCAGATAGAAAGGCACAGAAAAACACGCGTGTCTTCGCTTTCCTATTTCCAAGCCTCTTATTTTCAGCAGGTAGAGCAACCGTACAACATGCACCTGGCCAGAGTGGACTATGTATTCGTACAATTCCACTTTGTACTCCCAGGAGCAATCGACAACAGGCACCCACAGGGAGAAAGAAAAATATCCATCTGCACCTACAGCAGGGTCCACTTTTTCATGCAAATAAAAGCATTCTCTCCTCATTTTTTCCCCTGGTTTATAAGCAGGTTAGAGTTATAAGTCTCTGTCATATTTAACTGCAATTGAAATAACTTTATATCAAACAGTTTTACATCACGTTTGACATTAGCTCCAAGAATGAAGGAAAATGCAATTTTTTCTTCTTCTCTAAATAATCCTGCAAATAGTTCTGAATTTATCATCAGGATAAACTGCATGACTAACAGGCACAGTTACTACTCAGGGGAAAGTTTCTGACAACACTTTTACATTTTCATCACTCATCTTAATTCTGGGCTACTTAATATAGAAATCTCTTTAAACGGTGCTTTGGCTCCCAGTTCTCCAGTTCTGGGATCACAGCTTTCCTGGATGTGCAAAACAAATACATGGTCATTACAG
Organism: Tetrax tetrax; assembly: GCA_009806455.1. Classification (NCBI taxonomy): domain Eukaryota; kingdom Metazoa; phylum Chordata; class Aves; order Otidiformes; family Otididae; genus Tetrax; species Tetrax tetrax. The sequence goes on from WHYT01016731.1 coordinate 68,329, forward strand.
GTTTTCTTCCAGCCAGACTTCTGAAGCATATGCCAAGCGCTTTGATGAATCAGGCTCCGAAAGCAGACAGGATAGTAACACAGTTCCTTTAAATGGGATGTGTGCGGTTCAGCCATCTAAACCCAGCTCAGACAATTCTGCGTCTGTGCCTGTCGGCTCTCATCACGAAGCCAGTTCACAGAGGATACTGGCTGTGAGAGGAATCTTAAATAAGGGTGAGCTAGAGAGGTGCTCAAGTTAGTCCTCCCTGATGCTGTGGAGCTCCACAAATTCTCCAGTTTGCTTTCCGAGTGCTGGAACAAAGATAACCTGAATAATTATTCTGAATATTCAGACTATTTACAAATATGAAACTTCCTAAAGCTGGCATGGAGGCATTCACGGTGCCAGCAGCAGGCACCCGATCTGGGGGCAGGAGAGAGGGAAGCTCACAACCCCATCACCAACAACCATAAGGTCTCTTTTTGGTCCACAGAGACAGTCTCCGCAGAACAACTGGTGGCTCTTCCATCAGTGTGTTTTATCAACAGAACCCACAACAGAGTGGGGAGAGCCCATGACACGAGCACCATCACCTCCACCGCGCTGCACCTTCCCTTCGCCAGCAGCAGAACCAGCTGTGGGAGTCTCTCTTATCAACCGCCGTTTTCCGTATTGACGAGAACGAAGAGCATAAAACTGTCTGAGGGTAACTGGGTTTTGCCAGATGGCAGAAAGCTAGCAGAGATTGTATAACATTCGTTTACAGGCTGAGAAGTTTTACCTTGGCAGTTGTTAATTGAAAACATCTTTAGGCAAATTACATAGAAAACACGGTACGTCCCTTTCAAGTATATGGGCATTTAAAAGCTCCCAATCAAGCTAGTATCTGATACCTAAAAAAAACTGTAAAGGGTTTCTTTTAATTACATAATTTGCAAGTGTCATATGCAAGAAAAAAATAAATCATCAATATCAAGTCTTTATGCTTCCAGAGAACAAGTGGCTTTAAACATAAACCGAAAGCAAAAGCCAAGCATCATCAAAACATGAGCAGACCTGAGCACAGCTTTCAAATTCTCCTTTTTTTATTACATAAGTAACAGTTAAATAATCCCACTTCTCCACCCACCATAACACTCCTGACTCTAGCAGAATGTAAAAAAAAATTAGTTCCCCAAACTGAAATACTGCCACAAATGTATGAGTGTCTTTAAAACGAGCTAGACCACATTCGGTGTTGCCTACAAGGATTTACAGTGGCAATAGTTCCTTTGAAACACGCAGAAGTGTCACCACTGTGACCACAGTGGGAAACACGATGCAACAATTAACGTGTCCGTTGTGATGACTTGCAACCGAGCACAAATCTCGCCACTCCAACAAAATGAACAGTCACCATCCGCAAGGGCCTGATGTTCTCAAAGGACCCAGCAGGAGTGAAAAAAAACCCATCTATTTACTCAAAATACTGTAGTGCTTACCAGGATAACTCTAACTGCCACTTCCACAGCAAAGATGTTTGGTTCATACTGCTGAAAAGCAAAACCTGTGCATAGACCATGAGCACAAAAGCTGCCTTGTAGGCACGGACCAGAGCAGGAGTGAATTTCTACACCGTCAGCAGCCTCAGCTCCCAAAGCACGACAGTGCCAAGGGTCACCGCTGCAGATCACTCCTAAGGATCATACGAAATTTTCCTCCTCTTTCAGCTTTAGCAGAAGCAAAACCAGACCTCTGCAGCGGTTCTGAAAATGTTGTTCCTGCACTGACTTGTAAAACACGCACCCCAAGACATGAACAACCTCCTCTCCTCCCTTCCTCGGCCACTCACGCACCGACAACTCCTCTACCTTGGTAGCAACAGTGAAGAAAGACTTTACCACTGTTAAAAACAAATGGATACAAATATTTCTGGAGAAAAAGGTGACATTCTCTCCTACCAAACCATAGTCTTGTCTGAGATGCACGTAGACACAAAGAAAGAAAGGGGGAAAATTGCTGGGCTGCAGCTCGGGGCTTCCTTCTTTTTTCTTCTCAAATTGCCAAACGACCATTTTGTGGTTTAGGATTTTTTACCGAAAATACACTGCAGAAAACAAGTCTGTGTTGGCTTTGTTCTTTAACGTGATGAAGGGAGCCTGGGCCTCAGCAAAAGCCAAAGCAAAACTCTCATCGCCCTCGGAGAGCCAGGATCTGTTGACGCGGCTCTATCAGCGATCCCAGCACACGTTGGTTTCTTATATTTGTCTCAACACACAGGTAATCGTTCAAGAAATCTGCTTTAGTTTACCTGAATTTGGTTTTGCTGTTTTCTTTAAACATTTTAAGAACATGCAAATTGTTACCCTTATTTCTGAGATGAATGGGACTGCCTTTCCCCTTTCTATCATGACCCTGCGTAGCGTGACTGCTCTGCTTCTGCCACTTCATCAGCAAACATCATTTTGAAGCCATTTAGACAAAAAACATTCACAACTACAGCGCACAGTTCCTCATATAGATTTTTTTTCTGTATTTCATTAATCTTGGAGGAAGGAGGTTAACTCAGAGCGGCAATAACAACAACAACAACAAAAAAATCTTTGTGTAATTTCAGTTATGGCATTATCAATATTGGACGCAGTCCAAAAAAGGAAAAAAAGCACTTGGGATGCATGGCAAGTCAGACCTGCAGTCAGCACAGCTCCCCTGAACTACCAGAATCTTCCACCATACAATTTCTTCCAAGAATCACTGAGCTGGTAATGCTTTTTTCTGTATTGGGCATTTGGACACAGCAGAAAGGTCTCATTTCCTCTGACCTATTTTTAGAAAAATCCAATTATTTACCAGTTGCGATAAACTACAACGTTAAAACTCTGTCCTAGGAATAGGACTGGATATAACTTTCCTGCAAGAAAAGAAAGAATTCAGACCCGAAGCCCCTACATGTGGAGGCTTGCTGGAGAGGACCTAACCCCAGCAGCTCACCTTTCTCTCATCACATCTGCTCCTCAGCTCAGGTACTGACTGAATTCAAACAACCCAGATGATCATCTTAGTATTTGCAAGTTATACTGACACTTGTTTTAGGATTCCTCCTGGACAAATGAAGACAAAAAAATGTTCTTTTCATGGGTGTTGTAGTGATTAACCATCGTTGGAAGTCTAGCGTCTGGAAACTGGTCTCCCTTGATGGAAGTGAACCTAGACGCAGAGGCAGTGCACGACACGGTGGAAAAATACCAGCTACCATCTAGGCTTGTTCCTAAATTGCACATTTGCAAGTTCATTCTAATTCCCAAAAACAACACAGAAACTGGATACTGCAAAATACCACAGCCAAGAACTCCCCGAAAACTCCCAGCCGAGGGTATTTCTTCTCCAAGGCACAGTAATTGGGTTTTTATCCAAATTCCCCAAGTTCAACACTGTAACTCAGAAGCTCACAAACCTAAATCATGTGGAATCAGCCTTTAAAAGAGTGAGCTTGCATTGTAACAGACTGCTACAATTACACACTCAGGTTTTTTCTGCTTTGCTTGGCGACTCAATCAATATTTCTCTACTAACTAAAAGCAGAGCTACGCTGAGCCTTAGTGTAAGATCCGCACCGAATCGGCCCTTGCTGCACGCTCTCTTTCTAGGACACGCCGCAATCCCAGAGCGCTGGCACTCTGTCAGTATTTCAGTAGGATCGTTGAAATTTTAGGCTGGTTAATAAGTCAATCTACACTTCAGAGGTGTGAACTCAAGTTCATACTCAGGAGTGGGTAAGTTCTGGAAATGTGTCATTCACCTACTATCTTACACATCCCGTACGATGATTTCTGTACAACAGGAATGGCACAAAGGTCCATGCACGTGATTTCTCAGCGGATCAATCTTCTCAAGGGAAATGAAGACCTGATTTTTGTCATCTAAAGACAAAATATGAAGGACATTGGACACTTGCAGTGCTACTAACTGTACAAAAAAAGGTCACACACATGCAGAAAACAGCCCCTAACTCTGTCTCTATGCACCGCTAGTGCAGATCAGCCACATCAAGGATGGGCTACGGCCATTTTACTCATTTAACTCTGTAGCGGTGGGAACGCTCCTCCTTGGAAGGGATGTATCCACGACACTGCTGATAGCTAGAACAACCTTGTTGAATCAGGTGTGGCTGTGCATCAGCCTTAACACACAGCAGTTTTTACCAGGAATACGCTACACTTCATTCCAGTGAATCACCAAGGGTTGAAAAACACATTAAGCAAACCTTTGGTCCCCAGAAAATCTTCTTTTACATATAACTGTTTTGCTCCCACGTGCACATGCTTGTGTATCAGCGAGCACCGCTGAGCCCTCCATTTTGCAGGAACATCCCCGCGGATGGCTCATTAACACCTCAGGAGTGGAACAGAGTGTCTGAACTCCCCAGCAGTAACAGCTGATAATTTTGTTTATTTAACTAGGATTAGGCCGGGAGGCGACAGAGCTGAGAAAGCCAGAGACAGGCGACTCGCGCTCAATACAGCTGTAAGGTTGTTGTGCTATCACCACACAAATACTACCCAGGATTTATTTAAAAATTAAGTATTCACATGCCTTAGCTGGTAGCATAATCCTATTAATAATTAAAAAGGAAGGGTGTTTGGTTTGGTTTGCTTTTGGAAATATCCTATGGTATTAAAAAAATCCTATCAGATATTTGCATGCACTTGCCTCTACCTTCTCTACCACGGCAGACTAGAGGGGAAAAAAAAAAAAACAAAAACCAAATACAAACATTCCTGCTTGACCCTTTGGAAATTCATTACATGGATTTAACATAAATACACTGATATTACTACACTAGAAATAACCATAGCTTCCTGCTGCTTTATCGTTCCCTGTGGCTTTATCGTGGACCTGTGGCTATTTCCATTTGCTCCCATTAGCTTCCTTACCTGTAGCTGGCTCTCTTAAGTCTTACTTTCACATTCCTAATAAAATGTTTCCCTGGGATAGTGGTAGAGGTCTCTTTGCAGGATGCCCAAGGCACAGCAGCACATCTGTCCCGGGTATCACGTCACCGGTGCGGCTGGGATGTCCGACCGGCACAGACATGATGCCTTGGGACACAAACAAACAGACTGGAAAGCCACAGTGATGAAACAAGGATTATTTATGGCAGGGGCTGCAACTATTTTGCGATCGAAGTTTTAGCTCAGAGAGCCAAGTTTTTTCCCATCACTTTTCCTTAGACATCTGTACTGGACAGCATACAAGCAGGGATTAACAAACAAATGTGCCGTTTCACAGCCAAATGTGCTTAGCTGCGAGACCGGGAAGGTGCTAATGTAGTATGGAAGATAACAAAACTTTGAAGCTGGAAGCTGTTCTAATGGAGTTCAAGCAAGCTTAAATAACTTCAGTATTAAATAAAACTTTTTTTTTACGACTCAAAAAAAAAAAAAAATCTCTTGAGTTACAAGCTCTGACCAAAGACAGTTTATTCTTATTTAATCTCAATCACAAATTGCCCAGTTTCTGCCCTTTGCCGAGGGTTCCCAGGCAGGGTTTGACACCCACCACAGCACACGGCCAGCTCCATCCAACACAGATGACTTACCAACGCCGATCACCCTCCGCTCCTCCTCGGCTACTCAGCACCCTGCTGTCCTGACGCCAGCGAAACGCGTTCGCCTGCAGAGCTGAGTAGGGGGAAGTTTCATCCGGTTGTGAAGAAACTGTGATCTCCTGTCAGCCATGGTTACTCAGGACCTGCACCTAATTTTTTTTTTTTTTTTTTTTGTTCACAGTGGTCTCTTTTCTAGCCTAAATGGTTTTGTGCGGTTCCACGACGAGATACCGAATGAGCCATTTATATGCAGACGATAACAAACACATCAAACCTTTGCAACTAATTAAAACTAAGCGGTTTTCTCTGATCAGTTATTTACAAGATACAAATGCCACGGAAAATCACCAAGCTGGATTCCAATAAAATGGGGAAATTTTAAGCATTTCTTCTAAGCAATTGCAGAAAAATGTTTCTGCTTTGGCATTTTCACTTCAGTCTGTTGATTCCATATTTGAAGCTTGAGGGTACTGCGCTGCCATCAGATCTCTATCAGGATGCACAGCTCCACACTACTGCTAAAATACATACTTTAATATTTATAAAATATTTCTAGATGGAGATTACCACTCAGAAGATAACAAAGAGATCATATTGGACACTGATAGGCAATATTAACATCTTAGCATCACTAAAAGCACCTCCAAAATAACTCTACTTTTTATATTTTGTGCCAGCCACAGTAAAAATGCCATTTATCAGATTCAGGTGAGCTTTCTCACGATTGACAGGGGGCGTGGGTTTGTGATAACGGCAGCTGGACTTGCTGTCCGCGCTGCGTCCTCATCTCATCAGCATTATCAGTTGTGAAGGCAGGAATAAGACATCCATCTCCAACCCCCTCCCGTCCTGCGAGCCCGATCCCACGGCAGGGAAAGGCAAGAGGAGGAATTTAAACCTTCGATGTGAAAGAGCGCAGAGGTGATGACAGTCGAGCGCGCTATCGCAGGAAACGTTACCGTAGTCCTGAACTTCACATCTGCACGAAGCACGTGCTCAGTTAAGCAACGAGTCTGTGTCCTCCAGCGTGCAGTCCCCCACCGCCACCCTCTGAAAGCTCATGCATAGATTTAAAACAGTTTTGGAGTATTATGTGTGCCTGAGAGCACACAAAGCTGTCTCTCTGCCACAAGAAGCCATACTAAAGGAGAAAAAGGTGAAAAAAAAAATAAATTTATGAGGTTTATTCAAAAGCCTCTTCAGGAGTAGCATTTAAAGCACAGCTTTACTGAGACTCTCTGGTATTCTCAGCAACTCAAACATCACATATTTAACTAAGCAGCGTCCACCTTTTCAAATTTAAATGTCAAATTTAAAAAATCACATTTATAAAATGCCTTTGTGTTTCTGAAAATACAGGATTTCTTGTTACATGCTTTGTACTGTGTACTTTGGCATAGAAGTATGCAAACAACAGGAAGATGTATAAAATCATAAAACCAAGCAGCACAGAAAGCTAACTCAAACTGTCAGTGTGCAGGAAAAAAAAAATGGAATCTTTTTGGCAATGATTCATAGTGAAAGCCTTGGACAAAACCCTATGCTTTCTACCATACCCTGAATGCTAGGACATAGTGAATCCGATGAACTACCCAGACAGAACTCAGTTATCCAGTTGATGACAAGCTTCTGAAAAGGTCCCAGTTCCCTAAAGATAAGAGGGCTGTAAATAAAATCATCTTCACCAATTTGGGCCATTCTGGTTGCCCAGTGGGATGGTGGTGGTCTCGGTGGCCTCGGCCTCAGGCACGAGCAAGCCATGCACCCTGCAGCGGGCGAGGAATCTCTGCAGCCTTCAGAGCGCGGGTGCTCATCCACTCGGCTAAGCAAGCCCCCGCGTTAGAGACGCGACTTGTGACTCAATGAAGCAGAAGGAAAACGGCCACCGTGGCGCTGCCGAATGCCCCAGGCTCCTGTTGTGCTTTCAGGAAACTTCACTTTGCTTCCAGAATAGCATGAATGATGTTTCTGATGGTGGCATTTCTCCAGGTGATGGAGAAGTGAAGACCTGCTCTCCATGCTCCCTGGAGAGGAGCAATGACAGCTTTATCTTTGGAAATTAGAGTCTTCTGCAAAGAAGTTAACTTTCAAAAAAAAAAACAAAACAAAACAAAGCAAACCCAAACTCAAAAGCATCCTAGCCATACAGAAACTTGCCTTCTTTCTTGAACAAGCAGCAGCAGGACTTTACTGTGGGCAGTGGGGAGACCTTCTCTGAAACAGGTCTGCACTGGCGTGAAAAATTCGGAAGAGCGAAAGATGTGGGGTGCTGTTAGGAGCCTGTTCAGCCTGGTGAAGAGAGGCGATGCCACGCTGTGGGGAAGTGGGCAGAGAAAGGCTCATCCCCCCAGGAAGGGTCCAAGTCCCAACTCCCTCGCTGTCACAGGGACCACAGCTCCCAGGCTCTGTGCAGCGCTTCAGCCACCACTGGCTTTCCAACTCCGACCACATGGACACTGGTCAAACAGCATCCAAAGAAATTAATCATAACCTTCCTCAATAAAATGAAACTTAACCTAGAGAAAATGTTTGTGTAATTTAATCATTATTATGAAAAAAAAGCAGTCATGTAGAAGAACAAACAAGCTGGGGGGGTGTTTGAGGATGTGACCGTTATCCCTAAGGTGAGTGGGTAGACGGTGAGCTGCATGCACATTCCATTTTTATTTCTTTTTGACAGAAATAGAACATTGCTTAGGCATAATTTACATTAGAGTTTCTAATTTAGCACCAAGGTTGTTGAAGGGAAGGCAACTTGCATTTATCAGCGGATAAAAATAACAGCAATAGCAGCATTTGAGACAGGCAGAGCGACGGAAGCCGGTGCCGCAAAGGGCAGGCGCTTGTTCCTCTCCTGTGCAGTCCATGCAGGCAGCTGACTTTTTCAGGGACTTTATAGAGTAGACCAAAAAAAGGGGAAAAAAAAATAAAATAAAAATCTATCTGCTATTTCCTACACACAGTCTAATCAGGGTGGTTACTAAACACAACATCATTGTCCCAGCAGAGACTTTGTCATAAAGGAATGAATAACTGCTCGTCTTTCAAATACTTCAGAAGGGACAGAGGCCTCTCTTGTTCTCCTGATAAAAGAAAAACAAACAACCTGACCATAAAAATCACGGGCTGCCAGCAAAAATGTAAGTTCAGATACCATGAGGAAATGAAGTGATTGAATCAGGTTTATTTTGACAGGGTCTCATCCCTGGACTGGTAAATGAGAAGTCAGAGGTTTTCTGGAGGCAAATCAACCGAGTGTTGTTATCTGCGACTTATTTATCTGTGTGTGTGTGTGCTTTGAGTGGGCTCACAGAAAGTTCTTCACCTGCATTTGTAAATTCAGGCAGTAAGTTAAAAAAAGTAAATAAAAAAGAGGAGACTATTAGCAGCATAACAGACAGCAGTCTTATTTTCTCCTTCTCTGCATAAATGTTACCCAAATGCCAGTAAAATCCTACTGGTTCTCAGTCAGCGCAATGTGGTGCAGAAGCAGACGCAGAAGACAGCGGTCATTTCCCCCAAAATCACCGCATTTTTCAGTTAAAGAATTATTTAGAATTTTTCTTGTTAGTTTTCGAGGTTATCTAGTTTACGAAATGTTGATTTATTTTTTTTTTTTTCCTCTACAGATGCTGGTTTAGAAACCAGCAAATCCTCCACAGTGAGGAAGAAGCCCGCAGTTTTTAAATTACAGCTGAGATACTCCTGAAATCATCTCACTCTACTTGAGCATTTCAGGAAAACCCACGAAATATAGAGAGGTTGGTGATGATAGTAGCAGTAGGTGAGGTCTTGGCAAATTTCTGACATTAGAAAAGCTGACATTATTTTTCTCTGTGGAGCTTCCTTGTTAAAGTGAGAAAATTTAGGGCAGGAGAGCTGCGAGTGTTTGTAAAATTGGGGACTACGCTCTATAAACATTTTGGCATTCGAGTGCTCCCATCATTCATCATTTCATCTCCTACAGGTTCCATAGCATATGTCATTTGAAGAAATGCATTTCCTGCTGAATGATTTATGGTATCTTGGAGGGAAAACAGACTGATCAAATGCATCAAAAGTTTTCAATAGGAACATTTGCCATGGGGTTATTTTCTTATTCCTGCCAACTCCTCCTGATATTTCTTCTTCCTACTGAAAACACTTAGTGTCGCATTAAGATTTTAGTTTCCATAGAAACTGGTTATTGGCTAAAATAAACACAAGATGGTAAAAAGCGGGACTTTCCTAGTCCGGCTTGCAGCCACCAAATTTTCACCTCCGACCCTTTCACCAATTTTTCCTCCTGCTTTACGTTGTTAGCTACGCCTCCCTTTTAAGAACACTGACACTCTGAGTGACACTTCCACACTTCACAGAAAATACGTGAATATTTGGAGCAATTTCCATGTCTCATGGTACAAAAGTGTACATTTCTTGTCACTGCTCGTTGTGTTATTTTATTTTGCAGACCTCTTTGCTGAACTTTACAAGGGAAAAGACATCAAAACAAAGCTTGAAAGAGTGCTACCAGGTAACGTGCCAATAAAAGGAATTAAATAATTGTATCATTGCAACAACTGGCTTTCACATTCCTTCAGCATTTCAAACCACAAACAACGGGAGCCCTGAGCATCCTGCCGCTGTACCCTTGCTGACACCGGCAGCAGCTCCGAGTCCCTGAGAGTGGTGAGAAGAGGCACATCACGCTGCGCTGAATTTATGGGCAGTCACATCTTCTGAGGAGAAAAACATGAACTGCAGAGTAATTTCTCTCTCTTCCTAAATGATTCTAATGCTTACTAAAAAGGTGAAGTCCTGATAATCATCTTATAATTCCCTCACTTCTGTACAAATGTAATTGTATTTTGAATTCAGGCACTTTTTCCTAACATACACAATTAAGAAGTCTTTTCTTGTTCTCTTCAGAACATTACTTTCATTTTTCTTCTCATTCAGAGACTTGCTGCAGCGCTCTGTGCTGCCTGAGATTTGCCCTTACTGTAAAGAAGCAGCCTTTGCATGTATATTGCATTGAGATAGAAAACTCCTATTGTTTCTGAAAATAGCAGCTGAAGACAGAAGGACTCATCCCTGACAATGTGGAAAAAGAAGGCGATGCTGGAGCTTCTCCGTAGCACAGGGGTCATTTGAGTACACTTCTGACTGATTTGAGGTCAGAGGATGATCTTCTCATCCCCTAAGCATCAAGCTGTTTGGTACCCACTAAAGATCTCGCTTCTACATCATTAGAAACCTAAGTTCCTATGAAAGGCATACAGGCTTATTTTCAGATGCCTAAACACTCTGACAGATCTAACTTTAAATCTCTGTGCCCCGTTTCCTTTGCTGTAATCTCTGCCCAAGACCCACAGGGTCTACCTAACCTCCTAAACCTACAAATTCCCTTTGGGTGCCATTAGGCACTCAAAGTAGGACAGAGACTTCTGCAAGTCTCCTAAATTTGCTTCGTCTTCCCAGCCTTGAGCACCATTTGGAAGAACTGGTGGACGCTGTCATGGATGAAAACAAGTTTTGAGTTTCCTGGAAGATAAAGACAAAGCCACTCTTACACCCAGAGAAGCTGAGGTGAGGCTCTAGCTTCACACCTACCACGTGGTAACAGCACTTCTCAGGGGCAGTCACAAATTCATTGCAGCACCCCAAAGTGTGAGAGTACAGATAATAACCACCATGAGCTGATACGCCCATGAGCTTGGCTCTAGGCCCATGGTCTAGTGCTGGGCTACTCTACGTCTTTTTAGCCCAGTCATCTAGGTCTGCTCAGAAAGGTCTTTGTTTTGCAGATGTCTTTCTGAGCTACTCCCGTACACTGCTGTCACGGCCAGGAATAGTGTTGGTGCTCTGCCCTTAAGTCTCCAGGGAATGGGGAGAACAGGAGAGAGGTTTCAAGAGTTTGGGTTTTTTTCCTTATAATAATACAACATGCAACAACAAACATGCAAGAGCAATCACAAAATATATACATCTGGATTTACAGTCAAATATTGTGAAAAGTGAATGTCAACCAACAAGGCTGAAAGAGAAACTACACAAAACCCCTTTGTGTTTCCCTCTCTTTTTCAGAAATTAAGAATCCTGATGGCTGTGCAGAAGGTACACCAAATGGAGCCCCAGACCAGACTCTGTTTCTGGCCATCAAGAAGACCAAGAGCTTGACAGAATAATTATGCTACCAAAGACTCATCGTCCCTGGTGGATATGGCAGCACACGAGGGAGAAGTGTGTATTCCAGATGGTGATGGGGAAGAAAGAGTTTTTCGGTAACTATGACTGTTTGCGGTCCTCTAAAATCATTACTTGCTGATGGTATTCTGTAGCAGGACACCTAACAGGTTCGGGTAGCTTAATTAGGGTGTTGTTAATGACACTGAAATCTAGTTTACTATAAAAATAAATTATTTTTTAATTATTTAATAGAAAAGTCAAAGCTTATTAAAGATTATATTTATTTCTGTCAAAAGGTAGCGGTGGATCAGAAATACACTAAATGAGGTTTAACGATTCCCATTAACTTCTGAAGTTTTTAATGACAACCCACAGATTAAATCCACTCTTAGAATTCTGAAAATAGATTAAAAAATCTGCATAAACTGGCAGAACTCGCCTAACGCAGCATAAAAATTGTCCAAGGATATGAGCAGAGGGAGGGGTGGCAAGGGAATGAAGAGAAAAAAAACACTTAAATCTCTTGTTTTACAGTGAAAGGTGTGTCAATGCACAACGGCACGTTGTCCTCTCCGCCTGGCAGGGCTGCTGCGGGAAGCAAGTTCCCAAGTCAATGCAGATCCCACCAGATCAGGAGAGATTCAATTCTGGGATAGTCAATACGCCTGTGTTAAGTGGTATCAGGGCAGTAAGAAGTGTTTGTACCTGAGGCAGCTAAACTCCTTTGTTCCATGTGTGCAGCTGATACCGCGCGCTGTGTTACGTGCAGGGCAGGAGGCTCTGGCAGGTACCAGTCAATCACACCAGAGCCATCCCGCTGGGCACAGCTTGGACGCATCGTCGCAACATCATCATCGCGTGCATCACGCTTTCACCGTGCAACGAGCAGACTGGGAATGACTTCTTTGCACGCTATGGGAGAGAAGCTTGCTTTCCCACCCAGGAACCACCCCTAACCCTAGTTCATTATTTATGCTCCCCTAAAAGCAAGGGTTGCTCCCAGCTGGAAGCAGAGCTATGGAAAACAGCCTCTGAAAAGCTGGGAACTTTGGCAATGATCATGCGTACTCGGTGCTGTTCTCTTAAGCCAATATACCAGGGTTTTTACTAGAAACCTCCACGCAATCACAAGCTGCTACTGCTTGACTTAGAGCCAAGCCTTCCCGCTGCTATATGAGTTTTTTGATCTTCTGTGGATGTGACACAAACAGGGCTTCTGTACCGCTCGCTCGCTCGCAGTCCACACTGCTTTGCTCAGCCCCGCAACGTGGATCAAAAGCAAAACCAACACAACGGGCCCAAAAGAAGCCTTTTGTTTCACGCCTTTTGCAAGATCCCATCAACAGCCAACCCAGGTGCTGTTTTCATTCTGCCCACACACAAATCAATGACAAAAAGCGAGCTCATTCGCACAGGTGGTGCATTTCACCACCCTAAAAGTCAGGATTTTCTCATACCCTTCATTTAATGCCACGGCTGTCAAACCCGTAACGTGTTGTAACAAAAACAGCCTTTATGTAACCTAATAAATAAAAGTCACTGAGGCAATAGCTACGCATAAATTTTAGCTAAAAACATTTTTGTTAGAAGAACATGAATGTCCTCTGTAAAGCGGATAGCATTTTAAAATAATGTTCTAGCCATTGTTAATACTTTATTGCTATTCATCATAGAACCATTAATCATGGTGAACTCATTTGGTATTAATGCGGATGTCATAAAGTACTTCTGTTGCATTTCAATTATAACTCAGCCTTTAAAATGCTGCCAGCACTACATGGAAAGCTTTGAAAACCAAATTTGAATAGTCTGTTCAGAGATAACTACCGTCACATTCTGGCACGGAGAAACAACCTTTTCCATCCCTAATGCCTACCTCCAAGGGGCCGAGGAGCCCACCGTGCCGGGGCTGGGCGCAAGGAAGATGGAGGCTCCAGGGAAGCCGTGGCTCTCCAGACAACAGCTGGTTTCCTCCCCTGAGATGAGGGTAGGAGAAGCGTTCCTTTGGGCTGCTTCAACCCCGACTAAGCGGCAGCACGGCCATACGTTCAGGCCCCTGAGGAGATTCCCGTTTTTCCTATCGCTCCTGTGATTCCCCGAGGCGCAATCTTGCTTCCAGAGCTGAGTGCTTTGGGTTTTTTCTCTCTGATACGTAGTTTCAGTCCAAACAAAAACACCAGAGAGAACATATATCTACAACCTACTGTCTTTAGAGACAGTAAAGGAGTATGCAGTACATCAGAGAGGACCTAAGGGAGCTGACACCCTGACCTCTCTGATGACAGTTTAAAAAAACCTCTTTCTGGCCTCAAGAGGCCCCAAGAGAGGAAAATCAGCAGCACAAAATACAACATGGACCTAAAAAACTATCAGCTCCTCGCCATCAGGGAAGCCAGGAATTTGTATAAATTTACCTTGACAAACCAGGATTTTGGTTTCCTCACTGCCAGCAGAGCTTCCAGCAGTTTTATGCACAGAACCGAACGACAGCAGCTCAACAACCGTAACACTTCTCACCAGAAATAGCGTTAAACAGAGAAAAGAAAGTACTTCGTAGCTAAAGGAACTTTTTTTTTTTTAAATTCTTACATATAATTTCCATTCCATTTTATCTAGGTCATCCATGTAACATGTAAGCACACAGCAAAAAATTCCTACCTTGGGAGCTCTGGCATGTTTTCCGCATCTGGCATCTTTGACGAGGCTGATATCTAGCAGCTCGGTCTCCTAGAAGGAAAAATTGCAACACAGATAATGATTACATTAGTCAAAAAGCCTTCTTGTGCTAACACTGCTCTATTGCCCACATCTGTCAGGGGTTTGTCTCTTTGCAACGACGCCTGTTCAAACTGAGAACAGTTTCAAAGAGCGCTCCGGTGTCCTTAAACTATTCTAAGAGCAATACTAAGACCTGAGATGCATAATTTGGTTTTCTTAAACATGTGCAGGTCTCTTACGATATATAGAAGCCCTATGAGTCAAGCTTATTTCCTGGATCACTAAATACCAGTTGCTGTGCTTATTTTTTTTCTCTTTTTAATACAATTTTAGCGTTTTGATGCTAGTCACAATGTAAAAAAGGCGACGTTACAAACAGAAACCCCTGCCTCTGCAACAGAAATCCTACTTTATTATCGCCAGAACATTTTGAAAATCACAGATAAACCCCAAGAAGTGTTATATCTACAATGATAACAAGGTTCCAACAGTTTTACAGTGACTACTGCTCAATAAAAACCACGTACTTTTGACAAGCATTTCTTCGTTAACGCGTTGCTCTACAGTTGTGGGTTATACAACACATGCCGTACTTGGAACAAAACCGGCAAGTGATGACAGCTTCTGTTGGGCAAATTCCTGTCCTCATCTACGCACGTGCAACATGAAGAATCTCCTTTCCCTGACAACCTCTTGGGTCTCCACCCTCCCTCCTGGTGCCTGGATGGGGGCTGAGCCGGAACGAGCCGGAACGAGCATGGCGCGTTTGTCTCGCTCCATGCACGCCACAAATTATAACCTTCGACTATAATCTTCCCCAATCTCACCCTGCAACAGGGCATTTTTGGATGTTGCTGCGTTGGTTCTTTCTTTAATGTCTGAACACTGATGGGCAGGGAGCATCTGGAAGGAGGAAGGATGCTGGTGACTGGAGCAGTGCGATTCCCAGTTGCCGGCTCCCTCAGAAGGGAGCGGAATTACGTGCGCTTTGCCAGGAGCAAATCCATGAGCTATCCAGCGAGACACGGCGAGAACATCTGACCTGATTTTGCATTCTTTGACAATCTTAAAGCACATCTTAATATTGCCTGCCTCATTTACGCCAGTATTTGGACTAATAGCCCATGTTGGCGTGGCTCAATTACATACTAAATATAGTCCAGGAGCACTTCAGCAGGAGTGTGACCACACCACAACTAGAGCTACACCAGTCCAATGCATTTCAGCCTCCAGTAGTAATTGCAAACACCGTGTAGAGAATTTGAAATCTCTGTGCTGGACAAAGACACTAATTTTTTTTTTAATTATTTATTTTTTTTTAAAGTCCAAGGAGAAAAGAAAAAAAAAAAATTAATGGACATGTTATTTTGCCATGGGACACTTTATATCCTTACTTCTTTTCCATTTTAAGGGATCCTTTTTGTAGATCTTTGTTGTCTACTAAGACATAAGCTCTACCACCAAATACTCATACAACCGTACATTCACCACTTTCTCCTCTGTTCCCCATATGAATCCCAGTTCTCTCTGTTATAGCACCACTCAAGTCACACAAGCATTTTTCTTCCCTCTTCATCTATCCCGTGAAGGGGAAACTTGGACTTCGCAAATCTTTATTTTTTGTTCACGTTTGCCTGAAATAGGACAAAAGGGTCAAAACTTGAGGGATTAGGGAAAACTATAGGCAGGGTCACAAAAGCGAGCCCTTTGTAAACCTCTTTAGGGAATCACCCAAACTACCCCAATACACAAGACACGCAGACACAAGCACTGTTCCTCTTCCAACTCAGGAACACCTGATGGTTTATCAACCCGACGTCCAGGTCCAGTTTGAAGCTGATCTTACTTCCAGATCTAAACTACATGGATCCTTATCCTGCCTGACACCAGCACAGCTGACACCAGGAGTTTGGGTAAAGCTCAATCCTGAGTGCAGAAAAGCCCTTATTGCACCAAAGTCTGGGTCATCTCTCACCATTCAATGAGATGACAGTGAGCACTAGCTCGCCATCTCCCAATGTGACCGATCTCCAGGCCCAGATGGGGCCACCTCCTCACCAAGGGGAAAAGATTGCAATGGTGAAAAAGCAATGCTGATTTTTACTAGCCACAGATCTGGGTTTTACAATACCATTCCCACATTCGTATCATTCCTCTCCCAGTGGAATTTATGTCTCGACTTCCAGTGATGTTGGAGTAGCGCAAATGTGTCTCCATGTATCTAATTTCTTCTGAAATCTAGTTCATGCCTCATTTGCATCTCAAAATGCAGCATGATACTCCTAGTGCTCATGCAGCTGCTAGAAATCATTTGTCCATTAAAACTGAATTTGTTCCCCCTCCTTTTTCTTTTAAAGAAGTGGTGGGAGAAGGCAATGACTCTATTACTCTCTCAAGTTGCTCTTGTGAAATATGACAGTGCCAATCGTGTCACGTTACCACCTGGGATACATCAGCGGTGGAAGGCAAATTTGCTGCTTAATACATATATATGGAAATATATACATATGCACATATTTATATATATGGAAACTAAGCCAGGCTGAAAGTCCATCAGCAGAAACGGAGCAGAGCACGGGGAGGACGGCGCTTCAGACTTACAGACCACGCACCAGGTTTGCTGTTATCAGACAAGAACGCGGCCTTCAGGGTGAGAGGCCAGGGGTTCTGTTTACCACAACAAATAATCCTCGCGCCCCGAAGCGTTTTCCGACCCACTGTGAAATGTTCTACAGAAGCTACGGGCACATGCAGAGGATGTCGTAAAAATAAGATTTTGCCAACTGAAGGGGCTGACAAGCACTAAAAATAAAGGCTTTAATAGCAAACGCATGAGAAAAATTAAACATGCTGAAGAAAAATGGATCTTAAACAAAAAAAAAACCCACTAACAGAAATAATTATTCGTTCACTTACAATAGTGCAACGAACACAAAAAGATCCTTTTAAATGGAATAACACACATTAGAAACAGACACAGAAATGGAAAAGGCAATGACCAACACCCTCAAGGACAGTACAAGGAACCCTAACAACCCTGCTTGGTCTGCATCCTCCTGGAGGGAGGAGGATGAGAAGGTACAGGGATGTTTTGGAGCTTTGACCATTTCTTCCAAGCCGCTCGCAAGGCATCAAGTCACTCACAGAGAATGGGATAGCTTGTGACCAGCCACCACCTAATATCAGAAAGGAAAGGTGCAGGTTCCATAAATACGTTTTACATGTATGTTCAGGTCAGCAGAAGCAATAGCCTGAGAGATGCTATAGGCTGTGCTCTAAATTAAGCAGATGAGAGCAGGATATACATCGATGTAAGTTCCTCTGCAGGCGCCGTTCAGCAGGGCTTGGATAAATCGGAATTCATAATGTGTCATTTCTTAGAAGTTCTTTGGTTCAAAAATACCAAACCTCCTGGAATTCCCTGACCCCTGGGCACTTGCTTTCATCTTTCAAACAACTCATTAAGAGGACAGAGAGCAACTTCCTCCCAAATGAGAGAAAAGACAATTTCCTATTTCCCTATTGCAAAACGTGGGCAGACTTTCATAAAGGGAAAATAGATTTAAGTGCTGGACAGAAAAATGCTCCATTTCCTGTGCAGCAAAAGAGACGAAGCCTTCCTTTGCTTAAATCAACAGGAGTTTTGCTACTGACTTCCTCCGTGCAGGCTTGGAAACAGCACTCTGTGCTGCACGAGGCACAAAAGCTACAGCAACTGAAAGAAAAAAAAAACAAACAAAATCCAACACTCAAACCTCTGCAAGTCCAACTTTTCCCTGTTTATAGACCTCCAGTCGTTGCTGTGGGACTCACTAATCTTGCAAAAGAGAAACATCTCTTAATGCAACTGGTAGATTCCCCCCCCCCCCCCCCAGTAATTTATAATACAGAAATTCCAGAATAATGAAATATTAATACCATGATTGTTTTTAATTAGGAGCTGGAACAGAGAAGCATTCATATAGGGTTTGATTGCACAATCTCATTTTATCGGGGAGAACACATTCACAACAGCAACAGATTGTGCAACCCTCAGTGCCTGCTTGAGCACTTATAATTAGGCCCGTCTGAATTTAAGACAGTAACACCAATTTATACCAGCTGAGGGCCTGGCTCACTCCTATTTTAAACTGCCCAAAACGATGCCAAGTGAATCACAGCGTCCTGAGAACTTGCTCGTGACGTAACCCCAGCTACAAAGCAGGATTCCTCATCGATCCCGCCGGAGAGCTCTGCCGAAGAGCCACCGGCAGCACGGTGGGCTGAGAGCGGGACCAAGCGTCCTGCAGAATTTCACAAAAACTGTGTCAAGGAGACACCGCAAAAGCGGGTGTGCGTTACAACAGCTGCACGGGTTAGCTGGTCCAGATATCTAATTATTTTACTGTCATGCCTAACAAAAATTATTTCCCTCTGCTCTCAGTACTCACTGTGGCTGAGCAGTCGTGTATTGCTCCGACCTACGTTTGTCCAACTCCATTTCCACGTCCCTTCTCCTCAGATGTGCTTTTTTCCATCGTACGAAGCGTCGCTGCACGCTGCTGGTAACTGCGGAGTGCCGTTCTCACGGTCGTGAACAGCCATTGCTGTTCAGGGACACCGTCTAACTGATGCACAGCTAATTAAAACTCTAAAAACTCATTTTCCACTTAACGTTGAAATCTGCCGCTTCTAGTTTCAAATCTGAAGAGGAAGCTGTGTGCCTGAAAGCTTAGCTAGTTCTTCTAAATGTTACCAGTCCATCTCATAGAAGGCACAACACTGCCTTCAAAGTTTGTCTGATGCCAGTGCTGACAAAATAAACTTTGAAAAAGAAGCCAGTTTTGTAAACAAACACCACTTACTGCTACTGGATGGCAACATCTGGTGAAAGTTTTCAAAGGGAAAAGGCCATTTTGCTTCAAACTTCAAACAGAGACTTAAACAACATCTTGAGAATTGTTCATCATAATGAAATCTTTCTTTAACACAGAAAGACTCCATTTTAACATTTTCTGAGCATGAAAGCATTGAATATTTCTTGAAGTAAAAATTTATGCAGTCCTAGGCTACTTTTATTTTTATTCTGCATTTTAAAAGTGTTATTTTAAATAAAAACACAAGTGGCTCATTTCCTTACAACACATTAGAAAGAAAATATTAAGATCAACATTTCAATCTGATTGGGAACAATTACGAGTTACGCTAAAGAAGTACCTGGCTCTATGGATTCAGAGTCAATATAGATGTAAATTCAGCAATTTACAACCATTTATAGAATGCACCTCTTTCAGGTTTCAGAGATTTTGACAGCGCGCTGATCAGCCACACTCAGATTACTCCAGGATGGACATTCTCTGCAGTAAGAATGAACATTTAGCGCTAATTTGGAAAGAGGGCTTTCCCATCCAGGGGATGTCATATGTAACCTCCCTGTTCAAACCATATCTATTTTTCCTCGTTACCATTAGGAATAAATTGAATGAAATATCAGTAAGGATAAATTGAATGAAACACAGCGATCTGTCTCTTCATCCCAAACCGCGGAGGACCAGTGAGGCTGATTTAACAGAAACCTGCACCGACAGCTATGAGAAGAAATAGCAAAGCTGTCAATGACATTAATGGGAGTGAGCTAAGGCTGCGCTGTGTTTTCCTGAAAGTCCCCTTATATAATTCATAAGTTGCATCCCATTAGAGAGAGACAACTCCTGAAGAAAATGTCTCCGTGTTCCCTCCTGGCGGCACACAATTCAATTATGAGGCATCAAAATCCTCTGCTGTGTCAATAAGCAAGCAGCACAGTGGCACGTACCCCCTGAAGTCAACAGTACAATTCTTCCTGACAATAGCAAAGTTTTTTCCTGCATAAAGTTGTTCTTCACAAGTTCAAAATATGTTATTACCTTACCACCTGGTCTTTTTAACAAGCCATTGAAGGTGATTCTATTAACACTGTAGCTCGCCAACCTGCCCAAAGCAACCAGATCTCTTCCAGCTCCTTGCAGGTGATGGTCTCCTCCTTCAGAGGTTATGAAGAAGCAATTGCAAGGGATTTAAATAATGGAATAAATTCTCAGGTTAAACTTGACGCCTATTTCTAGATTAGCCATTGGCTTCCCCAACAGTTATTAAAATATTTTGTGTGTTCAAACTTGGTTAAAGCAATTCCTGACTTCTCTGCCTTCTAAACATCTATTACAAAATCCAAAGTCTAAAACAAATCCACCACTCTGGCACTCAAAATGAAAAAAAGAGCGAGAGGCACAGCTGTTCCTGAGGGGTGAGAGACACAGAAAACACTCTGCTGCCTCCACTACTTCACTCAAAATCACTTATTTTCAAGCTCTTCCTTTCTGGTCAATAAACGCTGGCAGAAAATCACCGCAGGCCCACCCCAGTCAGGCCCATTCAGAGCACAAGGCTGGGCACGTTTCACCATGCACGCAGGGGAAGCTCAACTTCTGGACCTTTCTCTCTCAGGCATTATTTTAAGTGGGGAACTGTTTGTCATCATCAGCGCTACATCTCCCCAGAGCGTTGGTGGAGGTGCTCTGCCATTTCCTCTGCTGCCTGCGGCGCTAAGAGGCATCCCCTGAGGCAGGGAGTGCTGGAGATGGGACGGAGAACGTAGATGTGCTGCTCTTACGCAGCGCGGCAGCTTGGCCAACAGGGAGGGATGGTTCTAAACACTGCTTTGACCACAGGAGTGTCTCTACAACTCATGGCATTCAGTGTTTAAGGTTAGTGCTTTGTCCGATTCAGAGTATGGCTTTGACCCGCACCATCCCATCTGCCCAGTCAATTCCCAGCCAGGCCTCTCCAGAGAAGCTCCCTGGCTTGCTTCCTCAGCCTCCCCTGCTCTGCTTTCTGCAAGTAAATAAATATGGTTCATTAGACAAGGAGGACGGTGATGCACCTGGGACCCCATTATACCCTCCTCCCCAGACAGCTCTCCTAGCATTCTTGGTTAAAGCGCCTGCTGAGGTGACCACAGCTGCTATTGACTGTAACTGGGTGGTGGATGATCTCCAAGCAAACAATTTCTAGAGGTTTGGTATCACAAGGAATGGAACTTTTTCCAAAGTCACTTGAACAGAATGACTTCTTACAACCCAAAATGAATGATCTGCAAATGTGAACCTGGGCTAAGCTTCATTTGGCTGGTCATTAACTGTTCTTCACTCCAAAAGAGTTGGAGGGCCTGCAAGACAAGAAGTAGTATTTATGACATGACTCAGCTGCTCCGGGAATAAGCTCCAAATACTTTGCAGGGTTTCTTCGTTTGCAGGTTCTTTGCAAAGTGCCAAGTTAGATGACATCCCTACTGAAAGGCCCTTACAGCAAGCACTCCTATAGAAGAGTAAGCCACAAACGGAAAAGTTTTTGCTATCTTAATAACGCTCAGTCTCTCAGTGTGTCTCCCTGGAGACGTAAGAACAGCAACATTTTCTAGTACGGGGAAAATAGCCTGCAGTTTATATGAAGCACTGGGCTATCAGGAAAAAAAAAAAAAAAAAGAGAAGGAATTTTCATGCTAAGTACCCTTTTAATAATGAAAGCAAAACAAGTCTTCCACGTCTACGCGTATAGTTCTTTGCTGTTTCATTAAGGAAAATTTAATTTACTTGGATTTACAGACACTGTGGCTAAGCAGCCTAGAAACTGGTGCATACATTTTGCAACACGATTCTTAGTGCAAAGAAACAGTCGGGAAGCAGAAGAACATGCAGAGGTAAAGATTTGCTACCTGCCTTCATCACAGCAAACTAACCGGTAAAGAACACGCTAAAGAGTCAGCATGTTATGATCAGCAGTCATCTCAGATTTTAAAGGTAATACACTGGAAAAATAGAACATTTTCATAACAATAGGCAAAACTTTAGTCTGTCCCCTCTTCAGCCATGTCTGAAGCTACAGTTCTAGTCCAAAGTCATCAGTGCTTCATCAAGTGTAAGCTCAGCTTGGTAGGTAAGAAAATTACTTCCCATGTTTGTTGGAATATCAGTACATACCCAACAAAAACAAGCCACAATCCTAAGATCTTACAGCCAAATACATAAGACAATCAGTGGATGAAATGAGAAATAGGTATGTGAAGTCATTTCTCATGAACAAAAAGAAGTGGTAAAGCTGGAACAGCATCTCCCTATCTTAGCTCCACATCCGCGAGCGCGCAGTCTCCTTACCGTCCTGCTCTTTGCACCGGTGCTCTACCTTTCCAGGAAAAGCAGCGTGCCCCGGAGAGACAGAGTTGGGTACAAACTTGGTAGGCAAGAGTTAGGAGCTTTACAATGAGAGGAACCTGATGTTTTTAAGAGAAATTTGTGCACAGACAAGTGGTTGTAAGTGATGTGCCATAAACCAAGTGAGAAATCAATCCCTGGCAGAGCTAGAAACAAGTCCCTGGTCATCTAGTTTCCCATCAGAGCATGCTGCCTCCTATCACCAGTCAGCTGTGGACGAGCTGTATGGCTGCTTTCTTGTTTTAAACGCTTTGAGGAGCCCAAAGACTCCTTCAGAAGCTGCGTCCCACTGCACTATGCTGCGACGTAATGGGACATCCCACACCAACAGGAGCTTGTCTCTCAAGTTCAGGGCAACGCAAGTATACCCACAGCTCAAAACTAGAAGTTTCTCACCCAAACAACTTGGTTTTCTTGCAGCTAGCAGTAGGAGTTGCACGGATGCAAGCACTTCGAACGCAGCAGTTGGAATTGGTTTGGTTTTGCTAAAATTGCTCTCATGGAGCTGCTCGTCCTACTCCCGCAACGGGGTAACAACAGGAGGAAATGGAGAACTGATGAGGTGCGGCCATATTCAAAAGAAGAAAGAGCTGGGGGAGGACCTGCTTCAAAAGAAAATACAAAGCATATTGTAGGCAGCCTTCATCATGGTACTTGACTGATTTTTATTCACATAACTGAGAATAACTTGACAATTTTTAGCTTTAGAATCACAAGGAAAAGTACAGTGAATTGAAGTCTTAAGCAGCAGAGGGAAAAGCAGTATTTTTAAGAAAATTCTCTTTTCATATCAAAAGTCATAATCATATGTGATTATGATGATTAAACACCTTCCCAGAAAGGGCCACATCATATTTTGGGGGTGAGGTTCTTGTGCCATTATTTCACACTGACAAGGGATCACGGACTACATAGACAAGTATTTTATTTTTGCTTCTGAAGCAAGTAAAGGGTATTATTTTCAGCAGAGCACCCCAAATGGCTGAGATGGAAGCAGATACTTCCATCTCGGGTGGAAGAGCCACTCTACGATTCCTGCCGACTGCCCCGCACCGGACGCTGCAGCTCCTCCTCAGGCAAATCTCCTGTTGATCACCACGAGATTTTTCCAAGACCGAACAAAACCAAGTCCTTTGAACTTCTGTAAAGTCCTTTTTCTATTCATGCATTAAAAAGAATACCAACGCATTTATGGCTTTGAATATATGTTTTTAGAAAAGCCTAGAGCTTTTGGCTGCTTTATATTAAAACAATAAATATTTTTATACATGTAAACTTCACAAAACCGAGAGATGCGTAACTTGGAATTGCTCTGCTCCCTCCGTAGCACAAGGAGTTTTAAGGTTAAGGCTCAACATAGCACTACCATGCCCTGCTTACACACCTGTGACTTCTGGGGAGGGTAAGGAAAAAGGATAAAAACTGAAAACTCTACAGAAGCACAATGTATATTCCTGCCAGCTCTAGCTAAGGCCCCGGCGTGCGTTACTTAACTGGAAAATCCATAGCCCAGGCACACTTCCATCTGGAGGCTCCAGCTATAACATGATGCTTAAGCACTAAAGACAACAGCTGAAAACTCATGAACTGGCCTCTGTAAATAAAGGAATCAGTTATTTTGCTAGCATATCTGTTATTAAAAGGTGTAAATTTCTCACTGGGTTTTTAAATAAATCATCCTGGTCTTACATCTAATCTGTACCAGATCTGGAGACTGAAGAAAACCAAAACCAACATCTACATGTTAGAAAATGGAAAGGAGGAGAAATGACCCCCTGCAGCAGCTGTGGGCACATTACGCTGATAGGCAAAGCTTTAGATCAGATGATGAAAGGAGTATAATAATGTGAAGGTAAAATAGCAACAACAACAACAAAAAAGAGACCACATGAGCTTGCCAGCCAGATCATATCTAACGAAGACTTTTTTTTTTTTCTTTCTCTTGGCACAGGAAGCTTTGAAGATCTGCTCTGCCTGATTTTTTATTAATTATATGAACCAGAATTGACACATCATCATCCAAACCTCTGGTCACCAGTACTCAGAGGTGAATTTAACTTGAAGGAGGCATGGAGAGGTTTCAAAAGCCACCACAGAACTGGGAGTATGCTCTTATATGACAAAACTAAAAGAGTTTGGCTTTCACAGAACAGCAAAAGGAGGGCTTAGAGGGGTATGATTATGGTCTATAAATATGTGCATTGTATAATCAGTTGAGAGGAAGAGGAGCTATTCAGTCTAGAAAGAAACAGGAACTGAGCTATACAGATTCTAATAAGTATGGGCAAAATCAGGACTATTTGTCTTTAGATATTGTAAGCAAAAAACACTTTCAAAATGGACTTTGATATGTTTCTGAATATGAAAATAATACATGCAGTAAACAATACGCAAAACCATAGAACTAACACAGAAAGTATTTTCCTATATTATAGACTTACAGGAATCATATTTATTTACAGCTAAATCCTTGACTTCTCACTATTCCAACCACCATACAGCTTTATCCATCAAGTTACCATGGGACAGAGAAGAGAATAATTTATTAAATACTAATTAATAAGTGGCCTATTTTGTGCGTCTTGATACTCCAACAATTTCAGTAGGGGTTTATCTCGAGGAAGATCTATACTTCCAGGCTCTCTATGTCAATATCAGAAAAGAGAAGCCTAAGTTGCACACACCCAAAGAAAAACTTTTCCTGGACGGATGCTCGACAGTTTGCTCCTCTCAAATAGGATGAAGTACACAACCAGCACCAGCTGAAGATGTCCACGTACAGCCAAACAGATGAGAGTCCCTTCGGTGAGTGATATAAGTATAAGAAAG
>WHYT01016731.1:93857-104715 GCA_009806455.1 Tetrax tetrax
AAAAAAAAAAAAAAAAAAAAAAAAAGGAGAATCCCCAGATCAGAATCAGTGGGTGAATCTCTAAAGATTTAATTTACATTCATTTACTATTAGTCTGAATGCATAATATTCTTCATTATTGTTTTAGAAATCTCTAGATAGATCTGGGAAATTATTTTTATTAAGGTATTTGCCTATGCATGCCTCAAATTCTTTTACTCTTGGCAGCCCTACTTGAAAGCAGAATTTACACTGAATGAGGAAATATGGGTCATTCTGCAAACACAACAAAGATGAAGTCAATGGCAACTTGTTGGAAGACCTTGAGTTCTTGCCAAGCCACGTTTCCCAAAATATTTTGCCCTGTGCCACGCTCAAGCCTCAATTATCAGCTGCTCTCTCCTGCAGGAGCCAACTGCTCTGAGAACAGAAGGCGCACACACAAAACGTAACCAAGTCATAATTTGGCAAAAAACTTGGTAACGTTTAGATGGATGTACTATTGGGTCTTCTTATCTTCAATCAAACTGAAGAACGCTCTTTTGTTAATAAGAGCTCGCCGCAGCCTACACGTGAAGTGTGGTAACAGTTGGTTGTGTTCAGCATTACACTCAGTCATGTTGTAATTTTTGCATTTGTTTAATTGCCTCAATCTAATAGTTTGGGGGCCGTTACAGGGGTGGTGGGTTTTTTTGTGACTTGTCTCCTCTTGTTGACAGCACATGCACACACACAAAAAAAAGAAATTTTCTTCTCGTATGGGGGCACTCTTTGCTCTTCCTGTTCCTATTTTGTTCCAGCATGCGGAGTGAAACGCAAAGCAGCCAACCCAAGGTTAGCTCTGTTGTCTAATGATGTTTCCTTATTTAGCAGTTGGTTTGACTGCAATCTTCTGCTCTCTCCCCCACAAATGTTCTCAGTTCTGTTCTCAGGAGCATAATTACTCTAAGTACCTCTTCCCTCAGCAGCAGCATGCTAATACTTCTTGGCTTTTCTTGAAGGTGACCGAAACACATCTTGAAGAAAGTCTCAAAGGGCTGAATCCTGACAGGGTACCGCAACAGAAGATTCGGCCCAACACGCTTTGTGGATCTGCGCCACTGAGATCCCCAGGCATCCACGATGTACAGTACAACATGGCAATCCCTGCATTTTTGAAACATCTCAAGGGCAGTTTCCACGGGCATAACCAACCTGCGACCCTGAGGGCATTTAACACCCAGGCACGCTGGTTTGAATCCCTTCATATTTCATATTGTCAGAAGAACTTTATCACTGCATGCGCTTGTCCAGAGTGCCCCATTGTACGACTTGGGTGTCAGCTCTTCATTTCTTTGCCAAACTTTAACCATTCAGCGTGAAATAATCCTGATGATGATTGCCATCGGTGGCAGATCAACAAAGCTTCTCACAGAAGGGTCAAGGGTGACTGCAGTGAACATGTTTTCCTTAATAATGAGCAAGTATAAAACGTGCGTAATCTCTGACACAACCGTTGGGTATGTGAAACAGCTGCTTTCCAGTAACCCTGGTTTTGGCCTCACTGGACCAGACCTGAGGTATTAGTCAATACGACTAAGAGAATCCAAGTCTGTGCTGCCACAAAAGAGTTTTTCCCCATTATGCATGAAATGTTAAGTAATCTTACTCATTTAGTCAAGCCAATGACTAACATTACAGAAGTTTATGCAACTCTAAATTTCACTGCAGAGCTGTTGCAGAGCAATTAGCTCACACAAAGCCAAACTTTAAAAAGACATTTTGGCCACGACTCTCTGATGGCACCAGCTGATAGGCCCTAAACCACAACTGAAAAACTTCCTAACATAAACATGGCTCTTGCTGTCTTCTGATATTGTTCCCATGTCTGAAGAGTTTCAAGGGCTTTGCTATAAATGCAGCAATTGTCTTAAAAACAAACAAAAACCAGAGGGCCTTGTGACCCTCTTTCTTCCACATCTCCTACATGTATTCCTGTTACGAAACTTGTCTCTTCTATAATAGAGAAAATCCCCTAAGGAGATACACGATGTTGTAAAACTTTATACTACTACTTCAGTCTGGATTATAACCTCCAGGATCTTTCAAATCTGACTCTGAACACTAATCTGCGTATCGACAGCTCTTGGACTACGGGCACACGAAGATGTAACGGCGTGCCAGTTACCTTTCTTAAAGAAATTACAATTTTCCATTCACAAAAAATTGCAGAAGCAGCTTTAATTTCTCAGAAAGTCTGGCTTTACTTGTCTGTCCAAATCAGAATTTACCTTTTTCAATACAGAAAGGCCTCTTAAATTCTGATGGTGCTTATCTGTTCTTCAAAGTAAGTTTTTATTCAGGTTGGTAGAGGCTTAATCTCTCTCTCTCAGTAGTCTCAGTCTTTTCAAAGGGATTATTTACCACCTCAATTAAAGGAGAACAGAATAACACGGCCAATTAGGAAGATGAAGGAGTTAGGGTTTTCTATTAAACTTGAAATTACACTCAAACTACAACTGTAACTCTCCTGATGGATAAACAAACTGCTAGCCAATTATTGCAGCAGCAAACCAAACAAGGATACAGTATCAAACCAGACCAAACATGAGATTCATTTCTTTAACAGGTATGTGCCCAAACTGGCAGAACTCTTCAGCAGTTGGTTTTACACAATCCAGCACATCCTTGTCATTACGGCCGTGTAGCGGTTGGAATACAGATCGTCAGGTGTTGTGAGAGCTCAAATGTTTAAAACGACAGAGCTGTTTTAGCACCAGTAGGAATGGTATTTTAATTTTTTTAATTATTATTTAGAATAATTTTTGTTACAAGCTTTACAAATTAATCTGTGCTTCAGAAAGATCCTATCAATATTTGAGTAGCATGTCTAACCTTCACCAAATAAATCAACGGCTCTAGACTTTCATTGCCCCCGATATAGTATCTATATTTGATCACCTCATAAATTATTGCTCACCTCTGATTCTCAGACGATTTTGAATGATCCATTATCAAGCAAAAGCCTAAATAATGTAATATTATTATTCCATTGACGTTATATCATTTCCCCCTCTCCAAAATTCACAGTTAAATAAAATTGCAAGCTGGGCATATGGACTCTAGTCATTTCAGAAATATTGGAGAGATTTTTGTTTTTTCTATACTTGCTATACCGGATCTGCACATCGTCTTTCCCCCAGCAATAAATCCCAAGGAAAGACAACAGCAATGCAGAGAATATTTCTCAACATCCTCTACTGCCAGACTGATTTTGTTTCTGAAGGGATTTCGAGGCAAACTAAACGCCAGGCAGTATGAAGGAACAGGAAAGTCTTGCTTCCTGAATGGATTTAAAAGGGAAACTTTGGAAATAGCCAGAGAATCACCATTTACTTTGGCTACATAAATCCTCCTAGAGTTTCCCTGGAAGACAGAAATCCTCCCCAGGACTGTCTTAGCACATTTCTGCGTTTGGCAGCTGCTGCAAAAAGGGTTTTCACTTCGAGACCACATGCAGCAATTTCTCCTGTGCTATCCCAGGCCAGGAACCAACCATGCACTTGGTAATAAAACGCGTCCGGTACCTGGTAGGAAAATGGATTTATTTCTAAGAATTATGATAGTAACTTCCACTCACCATAGGCCTTCATACATCTGCAATTACAGCTCCTCGAGCATAGGAAGATGGAATTTATTATGTCATTCCTATGACTTTTATGGAAGATATTTTAACAATTGTCTATTCTGCACACAGGTTAACATATGTCTCATATATTATGGACTCTACATCCCACCCAGTGTAAATCTCAAAGTTTATCATGCCCTGAATTAAATTCTGTAATGACTTCTAAAGACGACAGTGCAATCTGCAATGTCAATACCATACTGTAGTCCGTGGTTATAATTTGTTAGGTCAATAATTCACCGCAGTCTATAAAACTTAGTACTGGCTTCCTCAAAAGCGCTAAAATAAATGTTTAAAGGGTTCCTAGTAGCATATTTATAGTTATCTATAATTAGCTCTGCAGCATCACAGAAGTACATCATAGAAATTATACATATAAATCAGACTGCAATCTTCATTTCATACTTATTCTCCAAGAACTGGTGTAAACAAGCGCAAAGCCTCTCTAGATCAGCACAGCCTGCACAGTCAGTCACACTCCTTGATGCTTTGTTCTCCTTTGACTGCATCGAGGTTTTGAGCAGAAGCCCAAGGCCGATTGCTATCT
This sequence comes from Tetrax tetrax, assembly GCA_009806455.1. NCBI lineage: Eukaryota > Metazoa > Chordata > Aves > Otidiformes > Otididae > Tetrax > Tetrax tetrax. Next base: position 98,051 of record WHYT01016731.1, read on the forward strand.
AAGAAATAACAGGATAGCTTCTGATTAGAAAGCCATCCGATTCCACCTTGTAATTCAGCCCCAGCCACCAGCTGAGAGCAGTCAGGTCTTTGGGCTGCAGCTGTCACAGAAAAGGACCAGCTACAGGACCACCCAGGGCTGAAGAGATGCAGAGGCAGAAGCATCCCTACCCCAGCCAGCACAGAATTCGACAGAGGAAAGGTCCATCATGGAGAGGCCCTCTCCTGACTGCAGCTGCTTGCTCTCTTCAGATGTAACCTTCTGGGCAACCTACAAGCCCTGTTCAACAACAGTCAGTGCAGTATTGATTTTCAATAAAAGGATGAACAGCAAGTGTTAGCTTGGTTACCCATATTACATCACACTGTATTATTAAAAAAAAAAAAGAAAAGAGGATAACAAAATTTCTCTGTTGGGCAACCAGGACTTCTACGCATGCAGAAGTGCCTCTTATGATCGTTGGTGTTGGAATGCTTCCAAAAGCTTGTCTCTACCTTTCTCTCTCCATGAAGAGAAAAAATAGAGGGGAAAAAGAAAAAAAAAAAAAAGGCTTCACTGGCACAGGGTGATGTATGGCAGCTCAGATTATCCTGCACACTACCGGTTCCTTCTTTTCATCTATATGCCAGGAACAACCGACCTGAGGCAAGACTTTCTTATTGCAATTTTTGGCAGATCCAGTCAATATCTATTATTTACAATTATGTTTTTTTCTCTGTGCCTGCTGCAGTATCTCTGTCTAATTGTCAAGTCCAGATAGGACTTCACCATCTAATTATTCAAAGTTCATTTAGTAAGTGATGCAGATGCAAGATACAGGAGAAAAATAATACCAGTCAGTATGAAATTACATTCCCAACAGCACTTCTGCAACATATTTCTCTAAGCAGAAGGTACATAGCAAGCTAGCACTAAAAACCCTCTTTGTGGGTCAAGACTCTTTTTTCATGTTTCCTTCAGAAATTCACCATCCTTTGTTTTCCCATTCTGTAGCAATAGGCAGCTGCCTGGACGTGCAGTGGCAAAATCCCACTTCTATCACGGTGGAGCACAAATCCAACACCACATCTTTTGCTTAGGAAATAAACAGAACTGCAGTCCCACACAGCCATGTTTCAAGCAGAGCTTTTGCAAAAAAAAACTTCTGAGACCTCAGAAACAGGCAGGGGATCTATTTGCTCCGAGCGACTCACTGGGGTGGTAGGGACAGGGTGGTGCTGTTATACGCACCCTGCACAGCACTGCAGGAACAGCTTTGCTTCCAAAGGCAAAGCCACTCCTGGTTTGGGAACAATCCTGGACTGGGGGACAAGCAAGGACCAGGAAGAAGCGAAAGGGCCCAGGGAAGAGACAGGGGAGTAAGTAGTTGGCAGAACATACATTATTTTGTCACTTACTCCCAGAACTTCTCTGGTGAAAAATCCCAAACAAACATCAGTGAGGAAAATAACCCCAAATGACATTAATAATTTCTAAGGTATAACTCGTTAAAAAAATTCAGAGGTTTTGGATGAAGGTGAAAAAACTATTTCAAAAATGATGTTGTCCTTTTAAATTAAAAAAAAAAAATATATATATATACACACACATATACCCAGAGCCAACCCCTTCTTTCCCTTCCAGATCAAGAAGACAAAGCCTACGAGCCCACTGCCCAAGAGCAATACACCAATGGCGAGCAGCGAGGAGGCACCTTGGCCACCTGCTACGATAAAGAGCCCCAGGAGAAAAAGTCCATGCTCCACACCAGGGTGACAGGGACAGCAGGCAGCACCATCTGCCATCGGAGGACCTGGTGGAAGTGTGGACCTGCTGCCTCCAAAAGCTACAGTTCAAAAGTTAAGCTCAGCTTGACTCAATCCAACTGAGCAGGAGGTTAGGGAGTTACTTACAGCTGACAAATTTTGACGTGCTATTTCAGCAGGGTGACAAACTTATTATAAGCTGATTCAGTTTGTCATACTGCAAATCCATCTAACGGCCACAGGCCCTGAACTTTCCCTCTGGTCAGCTGGGGGCACGTTAGGCAGAGAGCAGTTTATCACCCAGCTACGTCGGTGCTTCTCTTCTGCTCCTGGGACAGCCAAAAACTTCTTCTACGGAAAGATGAAAAGGAGCACGGGAAGAGGAGGAGGAGGGCAGGCAAAGCAGTTTCAGTACCAAATACATGACATGAAATACACTCTGTCCATACTTCCCTTCAGGGCTCTTTGCAAGTAACCACGTCTTCATGCATCTCCCTTGCTTTCACTCATGATGCGCTGCTTTTTGCAAGCATCTTCTAGCCAGTGATAAGAGTAAGCTTCGGGCTGGAATTTGCAAATGCAGCAAGCGTGGGAGTTGCTCAATTCCCCCCGGAATAAATGGTCTAAGTACTACCAGTGCTAATGGAGGAAGGCAGCCAAGAATAATTCCTCTGAGACACGAACTTGTATGAATTACCTCTCCTGCTAGGACTCTTGGAGGACAGAGGAGTTTTGGCAAAGCTGCACTTAGAACATCTCTAAGCCAGCATAGCAACAAAATCAGCGCAAATGAATAACGGCAGACCAAAAAGAAGCTTCAGTAATATAATTTTGCTGTGCACTAAATATAGTACAGATGTGTGCATTCTGTTCTGAAATGCACCTCTACAAAAAAAAAAGCGAAGGATAACTTTTAAACTCTTATTTTAATACTTTTCTTTGCGCATCCCTTCTACAGATGAAGGGTCAGATATTGAGTGAAACATTGCAGGGTGACATATTGCAACACAAATAACTTTACCGTTGCTACACAATCAAGAGCAGCAGCAGAGTTCAGTACCTCATAGTGTTCGTGCAAGGATTTTAGGAACCAAAACTGGAAGACAAAATTGCTCCTTCGCAAGCAGGGGAACAGACTAGTGTAGTGCTACAGATTCCTCAACAAACCCCGTGCAAGTTCTGCTTCTCCCAACTCAAACAGGTGATGGAAGGAAAAGTACTGCTCATTTATTCATGTATGTCTCACCAGCTCCTCTAGTCGTGGCAGAACCAGGTCAATGTTCCCGCTAAATCGCGCCGCAAGACACCTACTCCCGGCAGGCAGGACAGCTCACGGCTTCTCCGGGAAAGAAGCCGCCACACACCCACAGACTGCCAGTTACGCTTCAAAGCTCGGCTGAGAGAACCCACCAGTTCTTGTCCTGGCTTCCACAGCCAACGTAACCTGATGATCTCAGTCCCACTCCAACGGGAGGAAAAAAAGTTCACACAATCTGGAGAGACAAGTGTTTGAGCAGGCTCTTGTTGGCAGGCTGAGCCAACAGAGCCCATCATTTCCCTTAATTTAATTAAAGAAAAGTACTTACTCCTAGCTTGCTGCAGGTAGGCTGAACGCTGAGGAAATGCTAGGGGTCAAAAGGGCTAAATTCCCTACCCAGCTCCAGAGGCCCTGCCAGACCTACCTCCCGGCTAACACCGTCTGTACCTAAGACACCACTGTACTTCCACAGGCAGGAACTGCTCATCTCTCACTGGAGCTCCTACCTGATTTACATCCCTTCGCCCCTTTCCTCTCATCCCTCCAGAAGACTTCTTTCTTGGCATCCCCTCCTCAGGCTTGCCATCTCCCAACTCTGCCACGCCACTGCTTGTCTATTCCAAGTTTGTAGTGCGTTTACAAAAATGACAGCATGACCTCTCGTAAAAGTCACTTTTACAAGACATCAAACAGACAGTCAGAAGACAAACGCGCACTTCTTCATGCAGACTGCATCAGCCTGACCCACTGGCGTGGGAAGCAGAAGGAGCTGGGCCTCTTCTTCCCTGAGCCAGTTACTGCTGCTCACCAGCATCCTCCGTCCCCACGCGGCATCGATCGCTGGATTCAGCTGCTGCACAGGTTGTGCACAAGTTACTGATGGCTTTTCGCGGGAGCAGATTAAGCCAGAGACAAGACCTGCCTGGAAGTCATCTGAGTGCAGGTGGAGAGATCATTCCCAGGCCAGCCTCACCGGTGCAAAGTGAAAGGCATCACTCGCACACAGTGCGGCCAAGCAACAGCTTTTTCCATGTGCAAGCATGCCAGCGAGAAGAGCGTTAAGTCCCAGTAGACTCCCTTGGTTGTGAATTTCCACAGCTATTCAGCCAACACTTCCAGCCATACGCTCCTTAAGTGGAAAGACAGAAGTTATTACCATAGCTAATTGCCGCAGCTAACGGACACCTTCCCCTCAGCACACTGCTAACGCAGCACCAGGCTCCAAGCGCACAGTAGGCAAGAAGGAAGGGGAAATTTATCTGCCACTCCCTTTCTGTACTTTCTTCTCCCTCTTAACTTTTGCATTTCTGGAGTCTCCAGTGTAAGTGGTCAAGCTGGCAGCAGCCATGTTCAGAGAGACAGAAAGATTCCTGTCCCACGAGAGCGGAAAGGTCCCCTCAGGCTGAGCTGCGAGCAGGGCAGGGCACGTCTGCTCCACGCAGTCAGCAGCGGGAGACCAGCGTCTCCCCCCAGCTCCCATCCTCACCAGGTTACCCGGGGACTGTCCCTGCTGCAGGAGCAATCCCTCCCAACTCCTGAATGTGGGCAAGAGACCTCCTCCATCCTCCGTGAACAGACCTTTCCACATCTGCTCCACCTTTGCTGACTTTGGGAACCTTTGGAGCAAAGCAGTGGGGTAGGTTTGTTTGTTTGGGGTTTTTCTGTTTGTTGGTTTGGGTTTTTTTTTTTAGAAAAAAAATAAAGCAGAGCCTTAAACAGCTGTAGAGTTTCCATTTGGGTGGTGATGCTCTAAGATTCAATTACACTTTAAGGTAGCTACAGCAGCCAAACAGATTTGCTGGCAACCATTCAGTGTCACTCGATACACCACGGTAACGGTCTCTGCCAGCAATTTCAGCTGCGCAGAGCCCACGCTGGATTCGTGCGCGCGAGGCAGGATTTCACAAATGACCCTTCATGCAAATAAAATCTCCTTCCCTCGCGCAAACCCAAAGGTACTGTTATTTCAGGCTCAGGATGTTTACTCTGACCGTAATGAAGTGCCTCGTGTTTCTTCAGCATGCCACTACACGTGAAGGTGCAGCAAGCACATCCTTTGCCCGACCAGCACACGTGAGCAAGAGACAGAAAGGCTGTTGGAAGGCAATCTCCCCCACCTGCCCTCTCCTGCAATTTCTACATACTTTTAGGGGCTTTGGGGTAAGACGAAAATTAAGTTTATTTCAGAATATTCACTTGGAAAACAGGTAGGGCAAGGCAAAAGCAGATTTCCATTTTAAACAAAGATCTTGGGGAGATATTATCGTTTAATGCTGACTGAACATTTCCTATGAGAAGAGAATTAGCCCTGTTTTCTCCTTTCTGCTTCTCTAAAGCAGCTCATTTCCACCCAGTTGCTACTTTGCTGAATCTGTATGTATTTCCTCACCTCCCATCTCCTGCTATGAGCATCTCAACTTGTCTTCAGTAACATACAGCAAGTGACAGCATGTGGCTGTACTTGCATTCTGACAAAAAAGGTAATCACGTTTGTCCTCTCACAAGCAGGCAAGCCAAAATAATTTGGAGGTTAATTTTAAATTGCGTATGTTTTTAAAAACTTATATGAAAATACACTTTCTGGTTTTTTCAACCAATGGTGCATGTTATCAGCCATTAGCTTCTCCTAGCCTTTGGTAGCTTGTTGTTTAGCCCCAAGGGAGAAGAGGAAGTTATTTCATTTTGTGGCAAAAAAAAAAAGAAAAATAAACAACTCCCTTCCACTCCTCCAAACCCACTCCTCCTCTCACAAACACCCCAGAAGATCCAAAACCAACCAAACAAAAGCCCCAGAGGAAATCAACATTAAAAAAAAGAAACAAGCAAGCATGAAATTCCTTAAAATATATCACCTTTGAAGAGAACACTTGGCAACCACTTCAAAATAATAAACGGAGACATGCAACCCATGTCATATCTTTTCCCTTTGCAGAAATAAATTGAGAAATTCTGACACTCAAGAGACCCATCAGCAAAAAAAAACCAAAAAAAAAAACCCAACAGTGGGGCTTTTGCACGCGTGTGTGTCTGCAAAGACCAAGGTCAGCAGATCTACAGTGTTGGTTGTTTCTGCCATCTTCAAAGACATTTAATCTTGTTTGAACTGTAGCTCAGTATTTAAAGCTGGCAAGTCACATCTTGTAAACTTTCCAGAATGTCATTTAAACTAGCAATGTAATTTAAATTAGAAAAAATAGTAATGTTTTGGGTCTTCTTCCCCATCACCAAAAAATACACATCCAGGGCTCCATCTATATGACACCTTGTATTTTATAGTTGTGTCCAGCGATCCAAGAAAATCTTTAAACAACCTTATATGATTCTTCAGATGATGCATTTAAGCTTCTCTCTATTTGCTCTTGATCTTTTTTTATCTAGTTAAAAGTCTTCTTTTCACCTACAATATGATGAGCCTTCGGCTACACAATAACTTCACAGGATCTGCGGACATCTGAAGGAACAGGTGAAACCAAAGGTGACAACAGCACCTCTGACATCAATGGGAACCACACCACTGATTTCAACAGGACTAGATTCTCCGTAGTGCCTGCCCAAATCTCATTTCTTTTGTGTTAGTTGATTACGCCTTGGCATCTTGCCTTCCTGTTGCGGGTCACAATTTGTAAATGAGTTTTCAAGGTTAAAAAAAAAAAAAAAAAAAA
>WHYT01016731.1:104846-124351 GCA_009806455.1 Tetrax tetrax
GATTCTGCTACTGCCTTCTCCTTGCAATTCTCACTTTTAGCCCAGAAAACTATTTGCTATTTTCTTACTTTTTTTCCCCAATCCTTTTCTCCCACACCTTTCCACATCCCCTCCAAACACAGCACTGTTGGCAGGAAGACCAGGCTTCAGCTCTGCTGTGCCACGAGCCTTCCCTCCTGCGATGCTGATGCTCCTGAGGCATTCAGTACATCACCAGCTGATTTACTCAGCTTTCAGTTTATAAAGCGTATGCAAAAAAAGGCATCTTGGCAAGAAAATAGAAGAAAACAGAGCTACAACTATTCTATCAAAAGCGATTAAACTCGCAAGTGCAAGTCAACAATTTCCTCTCCCTGAAAAAAATAAGGGACGGAATCTAGAAGACTAAAGGCAGCGTTTGATTCAGCACACCTTTCAGGAACGAAGAATAACCCGGCTTGATGGCCACGTAGCATGCTGAGTTTGCTTTCCTGGCTGTTAGCGCAACCATAATTTCATTTCTGTTGACCAGAAAGCACCAAACCGAGAACACAACAAACGTGGGTCTCCACATTGCTGGTGGCATAGAAACACTTCAAAATATTTCCAAGAAGCAACAGACAAAAGCCTGGTACACTAATACACAAGGCTCAGAACACTGACTATAAAAAGAATATTGGTTTCCAAAAACGTTACGGAATATCCTTACTGTGATAAGATGCCCATGAACCTATAACCTCCTCAGACCAGTCTTTAAGCACACATATTAGACAAGATCCTGACCAGGTCCTACTTTAAGGTTATTTTCAAAAGGTGCTCTTGCTTAGCAGACCGCAGTCTTCTGAAAACATTGATTTTGGTGCTGGTGTGACCCAGGTGCAGCTTGTAAATCCCACCTTCTCTTGCCTAACCTGGCATGAAGAGGAGCCTGGTGCTGCTGCAGGTGGAGAGAGATCTTGGTCTGACCTTGTTTCATGTCCAGTCACTGCTGGTGGACCAGCCAGGGAAGGTGCCATGGGGGCAAACCTGCAATGCAGGGGAAAGTCATGCTGAAAATCCAGCTCAATTTTGGGGTACCAAAACCCTTCCAGATTTTGTGAAAGACAGCTGACAGACTGGAAGGTACATCAAGCTGGAGGAAATGAAGAGTTACCTTTTCCTCCACTTTCCTCTCATTCTGTGTTTGCTTCCAGCAAGCACCTCTAACCTCCCATTCCCATGATTTGTTACTTCTCCATGTTAATTGCACTTATTCTTTCTTTCTTCTCTTTACCCTTTCCTCTGCTTTCTTTGGCATTATTTTAATCCTCCAAACAGCTGATTTCCTTCCTTTAATCAAAAAGTGCCCTTCCTCTCTTATCCACGCAGTCTCAGAACATACAGCTGTGAAAAGCAGGAAGGTTTGGGGGCAGAGGACTTGCTCTTGCTTTCTTTGGTTTTGGGGTTTTGTCTTCAATCACCTCTTTCCTGCTCTAGAAGCAGAACGTTGCTGTGGGGGACTTGTGCAATCAGATGAGCGTATATTTTCTGCTGGATTCCTCAAGAAAAAAAAAAAAAAAAAATCAATAGGGAAAGGCCAGGCAAAAATATTTTTTGATCTTTAGATTAACTGAACAGCATCAGTCCTTAGGATGGGAACCAAACATCAGCCCAACAAAGCCCTTAAAATAAGGTACAAAGGAAGACAGCCATTAACACAGAAAGGCAGCTGTACCATGACGGGAGGAATACAGCAAGCCAGCTATGCCCCAAAGGATGGCCACCGCCACAGAAAGAATTTAAGACTTGGAATAAATTATAGGATTTTGATTCCATCCATGGCCAGCACTTCCAAAGCATTCCACACTCAGCCCTGGGACCAACATTTTGAAAAGGGCTCAGTTAGTTCTCATTCAGGCCGGCAAAAAAAGTAGTGGTTAAATTTTTCTAAGAACTCGACATGTGGCAGTGAGTTACTCTAACATCTATTTAGAATAATTTGGTGTTAACACGTATTTCTCTCACTACTCTGCATCTCTCCTGAGCTGATCCAACCTCATCTTCCAGGTATGTTCAACATCCACTCAGTTCATTTTTTTCTTTCCTGTTAGCTCCTTCACAGCTGTTTCGCTTCCAGTCTCACATCCCCCATCGCTACGCTCCGAATTACCAGCTTTGCTCTCTCCTTTGCCTCTTCACGCGTGCTCTGAATGTGGAAGCGAGCCAAGGCTCGCCGCACACCTTATTTCCCGTTTAATGGAACACAGCCTCTGGTGCTCAGGTACTGAAATCCTTCCATTACCCCACTGCCCTTTCTGCATATTTTAAGAGGTTATTTTGCGGCTTGTGCAAATAATGCAGCGGAGTTCAGGGAGATTTGTGTTGTCTTTCCCACATTCTCCCCTCTCCCATAATACAGCGGCTCCGTGGTCATCTCATAATCAACGAATGCTAGAGGTCTAACCCAGCCTACGCCTGTTACGTGCAAACGCTGCGGGAGTCAGCAGGGAAAGAAGTATTTTGATGTGATGCATAAAGAACTGCCTGACACTGGAGCAGACCGTCAATGACTTTCTGCTAGAAGAGACCGAGCCCGCAGCGGAAGGAGTGGAGGAACCACCGCACTGGGGAATAAAATGAGAACAAAAAAAAAAAATAAAAAAATATGGGAACGCCTGTACATAGTGCTGAGTTCTGCAAGTGGCCTCCCATGCTCCTGGGGAGCCTGGGGCATGATGGGCTCTGGCGCAAACAGAGGCAAGGGATGCCCACCTTAGGGGTACCACTGCGGACGGGAAAGACCGAGTGCCACCCGAAATCTTGACAATGAGGCCGCTTGGCTTGTGAGCCGCGGTAGCTCGCCACTGTGGATGGGACAAGTGCATGAAATTCAACCCAAAGGTGGATTTCGATGGGCTCTCCTTCTGCAGCGGTAATTGCTGAACAGGGAGTGGCTGGCTGCAGGAGACGAGGCGTTCTGGAGCACTCGCATCCTTAAGTCACACTTAAGGACCTTCTCTTAAAAAGGAAAGCTGGGTTTACACTTACAGCACTAGACTAAGATTCAGGAGATTAACACTCATTTTCTGTCTTCACTAAATCCATGATAGGACCACCACTAATTTGTACTATGTCTCAGACTCACTTTCACAGGATGAAAATAATTTTTTTTTTTTTTCAGTTCCAGACTTTGCTTTGTCATTTAAGAGTTTGCCTGTTCATTATTCCAGAATAAGGACTAAGTTCTATGCTTGTTTGGAACTTTCTATCTATGAATGAAATAAAAATAATACGAAAATTTAAAAATATATCAAAAGAAGTTGCATAACCCAGTACTCTACAACAACGCTTTAAATGACAGATTTCATTTTTGTGCCAGAATGGAAATTCACCCAATTCAGGAACATACCTTGATGCTGTGAATACGTGCCAGTAACATCTCTGCCATTCCTACGCAAGTTTTTAGTTCTGCAGTATTAAATAAGGCTCTTATTAAAGATTTATCACAACCTGTCCCTTTGCATCTGGTGGCTGTGTACTGCAAAGCTGGAGAAGCGCAGCAAAAATAAAGTAGCTGTTACAATGCCAGCCGTGCTTCCTGTGAGTTCCAAAATATCATCTGACACCAAGCTCGCCGTGTAACAAAATACAGAGCTATTTCTATTTAAAACTCCTAATGATCCACTAAATTAGTGTGTGGAATGAGGAGGAAGGAGGTGGGAAAGCACCAGGTTTTTTGGTTGGGTTTGGTTTTTTTTTCCTTCTAAACATCAATATGAGTTACAGTGTAATTTAAAAAAAGTTTGCCAAACCTTCAAATTTCAAGTTACATTTTTGTGAATTTAAAGAAAAAGTTATTCTACTACAGTGGATGGATTCAATGCATAAAAATCATCCTGGAGCAAAAGATGAAATTTTTTTCTGATCTTTTTAAGTTGCTACATTATTTAGGACCAAAGAGAAAATAAAACCAGACTGAGAGGCAAAATAAAGCTAACCTACACAAAAAGGTTGGACAGAACGACAGCCACTGACTAATAACTACCAGGAACTGCATCAAGACAGGAGGGATGGTGCTTCCTTTCGCATCGATCTAACCTCATGTCAAAATAAAAAACAAAAATAAAATATTTGCTTTTCAGTCTGAAGCAACAATGAAATCTCCCCCCATAGTTCCAAAGATTCACCCTGTACTGCAGTTGAACGAATGCAAAGCAACTACTCTCAGCGCTGGCATGGTTGCTAGGAAAACAACTGTGAAAACCTAGAAGTCTGCAAACCAAATGTGAGAGCAGTCAGGGCCACGAAAATCCTCAGAAAGGAAAAGCCTGTTTCTTAGAAGAATAAGATGAAGAACGGCAGCTGTGGGCAACAGTTTCAGACGCAGATGGAGACTTGTATGCATTCTGTGTGACAGCAGTGAGACAGACTCCTTGCCTCCAGGGCCACCATGAAGATCCCCACACCGTAAAATTTCTATCAGTTCCATACTGTAGAATTTCTATCAGATATTGACGAGGAGTCTTCTCTTAGGAAATACGCATCTCTTGATCTTAATCTTTACAGAGAGAGAGCTGATTAAGCTTCTCTCCCAAATTTAATTTAGAACTGCATACTCACAAAAGATGTCACAATTGTATTTTGTTATAAATCAACAGGGATTATAAGGCACATAACCAGATCAGAAATGGAGAACACAACTTGCACAGCAGAATCCTGATAGAATAAACCTCCCCATTAAGGGGTAAGTTGTGCCGTGGGAAAAGGACGTGCGCTTCTGGCCAGGTTGTATTTGTGGAGGGGGACAAAGATGGACAACAACTGCTGCTTGTATTCAGCACAAGGAGGAGGCAGCAGAATACACGCACTGCAAGTATTCTGGCAATCCACACCAGCGCTACACACTATTGGCTTTCTACATTATCCTGCCTCTTAAGTCAAGCAGAAGGATATATACAAATTCCTGGAGTATTTCAGGATTTTTGGAAAGTCCTATGTGAGTGGCAAACCTAATCAGAGCAGTCAGGAGCTAGTGCCGATTCCCCAAGCGTCCGGCCGCCTTTCATTCACAGGACCATTCGCCCCGCGATGAAAGATGAAAAATGCCAAATGAGATTTGAGACTCATCAGAGAAAGCCCTATACTAAATGAAAAGAAAGGAGAAAGATAGTACTTACTATTTTTGAGGTTCACACCTACTGCTTTCCATTTTATTTTGTTTTTCCCTGTCTTTAAACATGGCATCCCACACTAACGCGAGTTTAAACACTGTTTAATCACTTGATACCCACGGAATACATTCTTGTTAAGCAGGATTTATGGTACTGACCTGATTAGGCAACAACCATTGGCATTGATAATCATTAGGCTAAGATGGTTCCCTGGGAGATGTCCCAGTAAAAGTGGCTGTCTCAATTAAGCACATCGCAATTAAGAGGACTATATCTGTAGAGTGATCTCACAAGGAGAACAAGGCTTTTAAAATGCCTTTTTTAAAAAAAAAAAAATATATATATATTTTAATACAAAATTAGTATTTTTGATTGGAGAAGAGAATACTATTCACAGGGTTTCTCTAATAATTCCTTTTGCTGGTAACTGCAAACTCTTATTTCAATGCTAAAGATTTCCTCTCCAGCCCCCATAGATCCTACGGTAGCACATCTCTGTGTCTCCGCTTCGCCTGTCCTAAGAAAACCCCCTTTGTTTGGGGGAGGAACAACAGGGAGAAGAATTGCAGGCTGCGCAGTGACAGAGGTCACTGCTGGTCTCTGCTTCGTTTGTTGGGGGAACTGAAAGAAAACAGGTAAATGAGGCTGGGAAATGTCAAAAGACAAGCAAAAGTCTTATGGTCAAAATCAGTTCAGTTTTTCTGTCAGCAGCCCTCTTTTCTCCAGAGTTTCTAGGAGTTGCCAGGCCAGCCTCCCCGGGCGTGCCTGTGTAACCGCGCTATTTCAGTCCAGTATGCAGAGGTCGGTCCCAAGCCCCTTCCCTCTACACACACAACTCTTGTGTGACCTTGGTGAGCTGGCTGGCTAGCACGATGGGCACATGCCAAGAATCCACTTCTATTTTGGCTTGTACCCAGTCCTCCCTCCAGCAGAGACGGACATTAGCCCTCCTGAGTGCTGCTGATGTCCAACATGATCCCAGTCTCCATGGTGTTTAGGAAAGGTGAGTGTTCATCCCATCAATTCATGAGAAGGAATCATACGGCAGCTCGGCTTACCGCTGCATGGAGAACCTCAGGGGGCACAGTCATTATGACATGGCTTTTCAGCACATCTGAGCCCCGCAGACTGGGTGCCAAATGCCCCTGAAAATTTGCAGCGAGGCCTATTTTTAACCTTTCAAAACCAGCTGTCGATGATGCATTCCCCATTTCGGTGGGACGGAGAGGATGCATAGTGGAGACCTGTAAGTCTGATTTGCTGCAGGGCCAGTATCTTTAATTCCAACCAAAACCAATGGGAGCTGTGCTTGGAGCATATAAATTGCTGCCTAATTTCAAGAAGCTTGCAAAATAATCCTACCTACATGTTTCAAAGTCAAGGAACACATTCTACCTCCTTTCTCAGTGCCCTGCTTTCTTAATATACAATTGAGATGAAAGTATCTCCTGTGTGATAGAGGTAAACAGAGATCAATTCTTTGTAGCATTTAACTTCAATACCACAGTGAGGTACGCCATATACCCTGAATAACAGATGGATACTGGACACTGAGCAACGAGATGAAAACAAAATGTCAGATAATCTCTGTCTGTTCAGGGAGTATCACCTACTTGTTGCTTTGAACAAGGCAGAACCCATAGAAAAGCTGATGCAGAAACACCTAAGACTAACACAATGCATGCACCTCAGAAGCCCATAAGCTGATCAAGGTCACTTCAGTTCTGGCATTTCTAAGCTTTTAACTTACCGACTGCACAATCTTATTGTGTAATTTCGAATGGTTTGTTAGTTTTTCTTCTTTTAATTGGCAAGTGTAAGTGAAGGAGCTTGTACGTACTCACAAGCAGTCAGGCAGTCACCCTTCTTCACAGGAAAGATTTGGGGTACACTTGCAAACCACAACGCACCCATGGCAAATACTTTTTTCCACTTTGAAAGTCTTAACCCCCTCCTGCCTCCAGCATGTGCCCACCGGCACAGCGGCTGCTCTCATCAAAGCACCAGAGCCGACACGCGCAGCACCGTGCCAAACAACTCGCTGACACTGAAACTTAGGACTGGGGAAAAAATTCACTTTTACAATAGGAATTTAATCTTCTAAATCATTAAGATTCTTGAAAATATCACCCTAAACTTACAGCTTAATCCTCAAACTGTAGGAAAGAGCCAGGCAAAGCCTGTAGTAAGATAAAACTACTTTTAGATTTTCTAGAGATATCACAGCAAGTCCTCAGTTCCTGGCATCAGGCTTCTGTGTAGATGAAGTTACAGATTCTGGCAAACTTCATTTAACCCGTTGACCTGATCTCTCTTTCCCAGATGAGAACAATTAACACAGCAGAAACGCGCTAGGCACACACTCCAGCACGCCTGCCGTATGCAAAGCGGTGCCATGGAAACAGAGAAATGCCAGTGAGGCGGTAAGGGCAAGCGGCAGTCACCAGATGAGCAGTGAATCAAAGGCTGAGGAAAACAGCTGTCAGCAGGATTACTTTAATAGATTGCATTTCACAGGGCAGCTCACATTAATACTGCAGGATGGTATTTAAAAATCAGGACAGAAATTTGTTGCTTCATCATTAGCTACCACGTTATCACTGGCCTGGCCAGATAACAAAAGGGCAGTGGCATGACCCACAGTCCGGGGAAATAAAGGATTCAGCTTTAGCTTTCTCTCTTTGTTTCAACAGCCATTTCTATTTACTTTCTACAGCTTGTAATTTTACATTTTTCCATGTAATACAGCCTAAACAGCTGTATATTGTTTCCTTCGCATTTTGTTTCCCAGAGAAAAAGCAGCAGCCCTTGTGTATCGTCCTACTGCACTTTATAACTTTAATAGCAATGGACAAACGACTTGTTTCACAGCGCAAGCTGGTAGGAACCTTAGGATTCTCTGAACAAAGTCTGTAAATGACTCTGCTTCCCCAACGAGCTGAGCAGGGAGCAGGGCAGCCTCCCTCTCCGGCTCCATGCAGATGCAAACATCTGCTTCTCTCTCTCTTGGGTCCCTGGTGACATCTAACCAAAGACTTCAGAGAAGCCTGCTCCTCCACGGCCCAGCATCGTTTCTGACCACGCACGGCGTTGCAAAGCAAGTGTTGAACAGAAGAGAGGTAAATATAAATATAATACAGAGGAAGTGAGAAGAAAAAGAGACAACATATGCTGGAGAGGCAGGCGAAGGCTCCGACAGATGTTCTCCAGTGAAACGTGCTGTGGATGCATCAGATCTCACTCTCCACGGACGTCTGCCCCACTGGAAGATGGGAGAGCGCTTGTCCATCCAGCCTGTCTAGTCTTCTCTATTTCTTTGGTAATGTTGGATAATCTTGTAACTAGTCAACTGCTAATGAACACACATGCCAAAAAAAATCAGAGAAATTAGCTATATAACACCTCTCATAACTATGTCACTACTATTTTATCAGTGCTGTTGCAAGGTGGTGAGAACTTCTAATTTCTAAAGGGAATTCTAAACTTAAGTTTTCCCTGGTTTTGAAAATTCAGTTTTCAAATTAGATGCTGCATATGTATTTGAAGTTGCATTGCAGACATTTACTGTGTTCAAGTTCCAAAGGGCATTTGTAATATTTTGGACCACCAAAACAGGAGCCAAAGAAAATGCAGGATGTTTTTTTTTTCCTTAAAAACAAAACAAAATTTAAAAAAAAAAAAATCCTCAAAAAGGTCTTCCCATGACATTTCGTCTTGAATCCCCCGAGAACCAAGGCACGCAAGCTCACTAGTAATAAGACAAAAATTACCTGAGCTCACGAGGCGGTATTTTTCAAAAGAAAACGCGAGCCTCGTGCAACCTGCAGCGGTGCCGGACGATGGCTCTGTACCGCTGTCGGGCTGCGCAGAAGAAAGTAAACGCTGTGCTCCAGCACGCTCGCCACACTCTTCTGCGCAGCAAACACACAGAAACCCTGCAGTTACGGTACCCGTGGCACAGTTTACCCAGCACAAGTGTGGAGTGACCCACAAAAGAGGGGGTGGGAGGGTCCCAGAGCACACCTGGATGGGTTAGAAGACCCAAGATCTGAAATCAGGAGAATTCAGGCATTTTCATAATGCCTCATACCTTCTCCTAGAATCCTCTAGTAACATGTTTATTTAAACACTGCAACTGGAGACTTTTAACCATTCCTATTTATACCATATACAGAATTCCAGTGAAATGACCAATGCCAAAACTTCAATAATTACTCAACAAATCTGGCTTTTTGAATCAGTGATTTCCTGTTTTGCTCTCACTATAGGACTGATCCAAATCTTCCCTGAAGCCAACGGAAAGTGATTTCAGCGTTTATCAGCCCAAGCTTCCCATATTCCGTAATTCACAGATCTGAGACACAGAAGTAACGTTTATTTGTCTAACAGCTGCTCAGCTGAGAGATTCATAAAAAAACAACAACAAAAAAAAAAAACCCAAACAAAAAAAACCTTAGTTGCCTGGTCAGGAGGAGCCCAGCACCCTCTTTACTTCCCATTTCACTGATGGACATGAATTGTAATCGGGATAATCTTGGTCGTCTACAAGAAGAATATGAAAATACGAAGTATCAGGAATATACTATGTATATTCTGAAAGCATAATATCTTTAAAACCTCTTTCATTATAAGAAAGCCTGTTCTGTAGCAAATGTCCCAGTTAAAAAAAGAAAAATCCATGTATTTTTCCCATTACTAAAATCACATGGCTACAAATAACATACTTTTTATAACTTTAGATTTTATATTTGCATTTGCAAAATAAGTAAACTCAGAAAGTCCAGGATTTTTTTTGCAAGGAAGCACACTAAAAACATCAATCTCACCTGGAAGGCGACAGAGATTGGGAAAAGGGAAAAGCTATCAACCAGTGTGACCAGGACCCTGAAAGATCTTTTATCTGGTTTTAATGCAGATTTTTTTTCTAAGGTTTTGAAAACAGTTCTACACATTTAAGACTCTGACTTCTAGAAAAAAAAATTTGAAGTTGTGTTGCTAATAAAAATGCTAATATTTTATTTCTAGAAACTTTACTAACTTCCTACAGTAGAACAGATAAACTTTGTGTCATATAATAATGGCCAATTAAGCAGTATAAACAAATTAAACTCAATAGAAGCAACTCCACACAGCCGTCTCCACACTGTTCCAATACAAACAGCAGGTTCTCCTAAAGCAATCTGACACTTCCACAAATCAAAAACATCGACAAACACTTGTCCTCCCTTGTGAATATTCTTCCTCCACAGTCATTCAGCAAATCTAAATTAGTCATTTTACTGAGGTTTGTTTTTTTTTTTCAAATGCCCAAGTCCTTTAGCGAGGGGAGGCAGTGTTAGGTGTTTCAGATGGGTGTGAATATGTTAACTTTCAGGCATATTAGCAATAAACGTGAAATTTCTCAGCTTCCTTAGATACAACTGATCTTTGTCATACCCATATCCTTAATTCTCTGTGAACTCTCCAATAAGGTTGCAAAACCTACAGCTGTTACTGTGAAATATCTATACCCAGATGCTACTTTTTGGATTACTTTTTTTTTCTTCCTTGTAGATTTTAGAGAAAAAACACAGAAGGGGTTACTGCAAAATTTTCTTCTTTCTTTTTTCCCTGCTTCGTTTTGGCTTTGACAGATTTTTATTTTCAGGTTATTTCTTGTTAAAGGCACATCAAGTCAAACTTTCCAACGCAACCATATGGATAAGGAGGTAAAATGGAGGTGACATTTATGAGAACTTTGGCAATTACCCTCCTCGTGTCACCTTTTCCCTTCACACCCCAACTCCCGCTTCATTTGTTACGTCCGTTGTCCTCAGTGATTTATGTTGCCCTTGCCTCCCCTCTGTATCACTGGAAAGGCAGAATTTGGAGCAGCTCAGCAAGACTCCTTCAAACCCACCACACAAGAGCTTCACCCACTTGGTGAACGCCAGCACTTGCCGCAGCTGCAAGCTGGGGACTTCAGGCCACAGCTGATCCAGCATTAGGTTACCTGCAGCTGTATAAACTTGACAGGAGAGTATAAAGCCTTCTGGCAGACCTCCAGGCCCTGAACATTTCCCTCAAGTTCCACAAACAGAGCCTGAAGCAGCCTCTGCCGCTTCCACCCTTCCTGGCCACAGCTGCTTTGCTTGCTGAAGAACCCAGCCTTTGTTGCTTGAGGTCCCATTGGCTTTCTCCTGACACGATGTCCCCAGTCTGGGCTGGACTCTGCTCCCCAGTGACAGGAGCCAGACTCCAAGCAGAGAAGAGCTTGCTGCTGCCTCCCGGTTGAAACCTCAGCAGGGCTTCCCTTCTGCCCCAAACACGGGCACTGGCTGGCACTGACATAAAGGACCATGACAATGTCACGTTGCTCTGTACCTGCAGGGCTCAACCCTTCCTAGGGAAAGAAATATCAAAGGAACAAGAGCTTTGACAGCTTCTCCAGAATACGTGGGCTTCTGGGTCCAGCTAGGATACTTTCTGCATCTCTTACAGCTGTAAACGAATGAAATTCTCAAGTTCAGGCTGTAGAAACACAAGAGACCTCAAAGTCCCAGTTCCTGAAGCCAAGCATCATCCAAACAATAACCACAAACCCTAAGTGAGGGACAGGTTACTGTCCGCGCCTTGCAGACCTCATGAAAGGCTTTGCTTTCCTTTAAAAATGCCTTTCTTCTGCCTTCTAGCTTTGACAGCACAGAAGGGAAGATACGCAACACTTCCCCTACAGCTTTCAGAACCGGTAATTCTGTTTCGCAAGTCTTTATTTTATCTTTTCAAGAGACAATAAATCTCAAGGTATAAATTGGGAGCAGATGGAGGGGGATGTTAGACTGTCAGCTTCCATTAACAACACTGGGGGCTCGCCACACACCACAGCCAAACCGGAGCCTTTCATCCCACCCCTGCGCAACCGGTGAAGGAGCTACTCGTCTGCGTTAGGGCTACTGACAGAGGAACGGGAGTTGAAACCAGATGTGACTACATCGATGGCCAGCCAGTTATTGTTACAGGATGGCTTTACCCATAAATCACTAGACCGTGGCGCTGACTCATTTTTAAAGTTGTCCTCGGGAGGTTGTAACGGGACTGCAGCACAGAACAGCAGTGAAAAGCTGCCTGGGAAAGCAGAGGTGGATCTCCGGCCTCCCGGCCCTCCTTCCCTTCAAAACCTCCCAGTTGTACTGGCACAATAGGGCATTTGAGGATTGGGGTCCAAGCAAACTGTGATGCTATGCTGTGTTGTCCCATGAAGCTACAAAAAAAAAAAAAAAAAAAAGCCATTTTTGACAAGCAGCCCTTCTCGCACCGTTCAGTCCAAAGGAAGGTGACTACAGGCATCGGCAAGCCGGGGAAACGCAGCAGGAACAAGCGAAGGCTCCCCGGGAGAGGGGGCTCCCTCCAGCTTCTGAGAAAGAGCAGCTCTGAGAAAAAAAAACAGCACAAACCTCCTCTCTGGGAAAACCACATGAAGTACATAAACTGAAGTGTGATGTTTAATGAATACCAAACAAAGCAAGCCTGGGGGCCCCTGTGCTACTAGCACATTTGCTTTTCCCAGACTTTCAGGAGTACGCTGGCTGTACAAGGGAGCCAAGCACAAGGTGTTGGCTGCTCTTGATTTCTCCGCTCTCTGTCTCGGCGTTCCTCTGCAACTTTTAGAGGCAACCATCTGCCGGAGGCTATTCAGTCACAACCTGGAACTCCATGCCTCTGCTACTGGTGTCAAAGGCAGCCTGTCCATGTTGAATTACCAACTTTACCAGCCAGTTTCCATCACCAACGCTCTCGTGCCACATACACGTGCAACCCGGGATCGCAAACACCCCACTGCTGTGAGCTGAATCCCATGACGACGAATGAGAAACCGCCACCCCAAAAAGGGGCCGACACCCGCACATCCTTCGACACTGTGGATTCACACCGTGATTCTCCAAAACAAATAATCTGGAGCAGGATAGGACACTCAAAGAGAGAGAGACACAGCCTTTCTCCTTTTTTTTTTTTTTAAATACAAATCGCTGGGCGATAGAGAAAGTGCTGTCTTGACTCAGTACCATTATACATCAGCCAAACTCCTCTACACAGTTAAACGTACCATCAGACTGATATATCACTGAAAGAGATGCAAAGCCTAGATATTTCGAAAAGGAAAACTCTGGAAATAGAAAATGTTCATTTGGTGTTGTAAGCTTTCTCCAAGCCTCTTTCCCTCTCACCTGTTTCCTGTTTAATCTCCAATATATACGTTACGCAATTTGTGCAAACTGAAGAGCAATACACTGCTTTTACAAATATAAGGAGTGTAGCCATGTTGACAAGAAAAACTGAAAAGAGAAGGAAAAATATTTTCAGCAAATCCAGTGACTGCTCTAGCCTGAAGTAAACCGCAAGATCCCTTAGTCCATGAAAAGAATCTAATTTTGCAAATACATAATGAAGTATCATCTCTCAAGGTTGCATACACTCTACAAAATTAGTAAGAAATGCTTTGGCAGAAATTCAGATAGCACATGAAGGCAGAATTAAAAGGAGGTATTCAAAGACAGAGGGAGGGAGAGGTGGGGAAGGACATTATGTTTCAATCCCTAAACCATTAAGATACCTCTCACATGGTGCAAGAAGTCTGGAGAAAGACTTTATTTAGCTCAGCCAGGAGATGACAGTAAGAGTGGCCTGGCAGGATGCACGTTACCCCGTCCCTATCCCTTGACAATCAGTACAGCGAGCCTTTCGGCATCTTCGGTCCTGACTTCATCGCTGTAGCACACTGATTGCTTGTGACAGGTGAAAAAGGACACAAGAGGACAAGAAATGCTAAGGGCAGACAGCTTTTCCTCAATCTTGCTGATCACAGTGCAAAGTATTTTTGAAGTATTATGCCAGCACTTTGACAGAGTCCAAAGGAGGAGAGAAGTCTGCAAAGTCAGGGTCAGATGGATTACTTTGGCTGACGAATGTCCCGGTTAATTGGAGTTGTTTGCATACCGTGAGAAACTCAAGTATTTCCAGTAGTGGCTCTTTGTCCTTGAACCAACCAGCTCCGTCTTTGGCTTCCAGCTGCGACAGGGTTTTTATTAGTCCCACGTAACGCCCCTCCCGTGAGGTGGGCTCACTTACAGCACGTAATTACCTCAGAACAGAACCTGAGATAATAATGAATAGTTAATTTAAACCCAACTTCAAGGGATATTTTGAGGAAATTGGAAGGCTCGGGAGATGAACAGGGAGTCATTGAGCTTTCTGCTTGCAAGCAGCCACTCCTAATCCAGCCTGGGTAGTTGACGGCAAACGCTGTGGTTACCTGCGAGTGGTTTGTATGCAATGGTTACTCACCAGCCTCCGCTCTTGTTAGAACAGCCGCGGGCAGGACCATCAGAGGCAGAAGTGCTCTCCTCTCCTCTTTGAAACCCCAGCATCAACACCGAGAGCCAGGCTAGAACGTCACCATTAACCAGCAAGGAGTCAGTTTACTACAATAAAAGCTGATTTGGCCATTTGCATCATCATGCAGACTCCAGCCATGCTCACACCTTGCTGAGAAAGTTTAACCCTGATGTCCATTTTCCATGCTGCAGGGGCCACAGGGACAGGCTTGGCACCATGCTACTCTCCACACAGGATGCCAAAATACGCTATTTGTCTGCTCTGCATATTCCCACGTATGTTGCTTTGTAGGCTGTCAGTATCTGCCAAGGAACTTGAACCGGTAGCAACCAAAGCCTTTCGCTCTCTTCCTATCATAGCTGTCAAGGGCTCGTTAAAGCCCAACACCAGCCTTGCATTACCCATCTTACATCCTCAACATTTTCTGAAGACTTCTTCTAACATTTTGCAGATCAAAAGCATCTGCTCCAAACCACTTTTTAGCTGGTCATGGTATCATACCTGTAATTCACTTGTCTTTATTCGCCCAGTTTTAAAGCACCGCTGTATGTGTTTTATCAGCAGACCAGCAATTAAGGTAATAGTGCTTGAAGGCTTTACAATTAACCACATCATATTTCAATCACATGGTTCCCTGGTTGCTCTGAGTGTTAGACTAAATGCAACATTACTATTGCATTAAAATGAGGAAATATCAGTGTTTGACAAAATTTTAATCACTGATGTCTCTGCCAGTCCCAGTAAGCCACAGCTCTGCATGGCACTGCTCAGAGCACTGCAGCATTTGCAGATAATTTTTTTTTTTTTTGCTGCTGCTTTAACTTTCTCCATCTCAGTAACAACTGAAGAACAAGTATTTCCTACAACTGTGGAATAAATTAAAAAAAAAATAACAAGCAAAATATAACATATTTTCAACTATATAATAAAAAATAGCAAAACCAATTAAGAACCTGTCAGAAAACTCCATTTGCTAAATTCAAATGGCCACTGTTTCTAACAGACACACCCAACTGCACAGGTAGCGTTAAGCAAACAAACCAAAGACAAGGAGAAATTTGTCAGCAGCCCAGGCCAGCATTCATGCCAAACGGCCACCAGCTGATTAAGTGGAAAACACAAAAACACAAATAAAAAAAACCACAAAATAGAAATAACCTAGAAGATAATTTCTGGCATATTCAAATGAAAAGATTTAGTTTGGCATATAGTACTCTAACATCTTATGAAAAGCTGAAAAGTTGGGTTTTTACTGGCAGTTAAATAAGTATAAACTTTTTCTGCTGTCCAAGAAAGTCAGTGGCTTCTCTGCTTTTTGACTTAACTTACGTTTGTTAAAAGTTAGACTACAAGGCCTCCATGAGACCCAGATGACATCAATTAAAGTGCTGGCTCAAAGAGCTATCAGAGACAAGGCATTAAGGAAGAGAGAATGGAAGTACTATTAATCCCCACATTGGAGCTTAAGACCTGAAAAAAAAGCAAGGTTAAGTGAATCTTTCTTGTTTACCTAGGAAGTCTCTATCTAGCCTGGAAAACGACTCCAAGTCCCCTAATTTCCAGTCCACCCTTTTAGCCACAAAACAGCCTTTCTTCCAACTAATAAAAGCTTACAGGAATTTTAGTTCAACATTTGCACGCAGGCAAACCAGTAAATCTTTCATAGCAGGAGAGAGAACACAGATGCACACAGAAAAAAAGGAGTAGATAAAAATGCTATTTTAGATCTTCTTTTTAAGAGGTTATTTTTTCTGGCCCTTCCCTGACCCACCCTCTCCTGCCACCACACGGGCAAATAAATTATCATCTATCTACATAACCTACACACAGCTTGTTTCACTTGCTGCTCTGTTGTAACTCTACTGAATTTGTCTTTATCTTTGTTCAGGGAGACAAGCGGAGTGATGCGAAGCCTGCTAAATGAATGGCTTAAAGTGAAAGGAAAGACAATTAAACAGATGACTGCAGTAATGTGAATTAGTCTGAAGAGCTCAGAGGGAGCTGCCAAAGTACAGCTACCTTCCTCAGGAGCTGAACAACCATCACAGATCGCTCTGCAGGCTGGAAGCTGTGACTTTCTCCGTAATGATGATAAAAGTTCCTGGGCATTATATATTGGCTGTAATCGCCACCACAAAAGCACAACCTCCCAGAGTTCTAGCACAGGTTTGAGCTTTACGAGGAAACCGCAAGGCCAGGTTGGAATTAAATCAATACGAATTAGTTCTAAATTGAAAAGTCACTATTAGGTGACAGGCGAAGCTATTTCACCCGGAGAGGACAGAAATGAATGAACCCGAATTCCTTTGGTTCGAGTCTCCCTGTCAGAGCAATGTTCACTGGTGTCACTGCATTATAGCTCCAGTCTGACAGAAAGAGTTGCATGTAGTCTATTTCCAGAAAACATCCCGAATTTTAACTCTTTGTTGACCTGATGTCAGGGTTTGCAGCAAGCCGCTCAAAATCCCCCAGAAGTCGGTCTGGGTACGGAGGGCACTCAGGCTACATCACAGGGCGATGTTTATTTATATATGCAGAATACACTGTCCTACACTTGGATTATAAAGCACATTCTACGCCGTGACTGGGGAATGCATCTGTTAGGGCAACTGTAGCTCGGGAGCTGCTGCATACCTGAAAGTGGTCAGCGAGTCCTGCCAAGTCAGCGCGTATCCAAAACAGCTCCCGAGCTGTGCTCCTGCCCTGTCAGCAACGTTTGTTTCTCCGGTGGGATGGAAACCCTTGATCTAGCCCGAGTCATTTCTGGAGGTAGTCCAACAGCAGTGAACACTGCTCGCAGACTTTCAGGCATCACCACTTGTAAAGTTCAAGCCAGAGCCCGTGGCACGCAAGTGCCATTTTAAAATGAATAGTTTTAAACACTTCTAAACATTTATATGAAACAACTGGTAAAACTCCTTCAGGATTGTATTCCTACACAAGAAAGGAGATGTTACATATCAGGAAACACACTTTAAACATTCCTGTACAGGATCTGTTCACTAGTACTTTTACAGATTAACATTACCACATATTTCTTTGAAAAAGAAATAAAGGCAGAAGGCACATAATGGCTACCCAGCCAACCAGTTCGGGAAAGGGACTGCTTGCACATCCCTGCACATTGGGTTTGCAGCAGGTAAATGAGGGCTTTTATGTGACCTCATGGAGTACACGTATACAAACTGGACAATTTTAATAATATGCAGCATTCAGAATTACAGGTGCTTTCAGTGAAATGCTTTTAACAGAGCTGGTCTCCTGGGGTTTGACGCATTTTGGCATCAGGCTGGTCAAAAAGCGAGCAAAGGCTCATCTAGAACCACCTCCACCCAAGCACCGTTTTCCTCTTGGCCAAGTATTCCAAAGACTTGCACAGCAGGAAATGTGGACCAGACACAGACGACTTAGATGGAGGCTCAGGACAGATGAGGCTTTGTAATCGCATAGCAGGATAAAACTGGGATGGGAGGCAGACCTGTACTACATGCAGAATAAACTAAGTCAGGTGAAGAAATCCATGTTACCAAGGACAGCATCTATTTGTGAATTACTAGGTATCAATCATGCAAAGTATTTTAAAAACACAGCTCTTCTCACATATATCTAAATATCAGACTATGGGAGCTAATATACTGTCATATCAACTTTGGAGACATAAGGAATTAAAAAGCTGAAATGCAGTAAGATCAGGACAATCATGAGATGAAAACAAACAAAATTATCTTTGTCAAACAGAGACCGTCTCTTTTATATTCCGGTCATAAAAGAAAACTGTTTAATCTCCGCATTCTTCAAATGAACTATAATAACATCACCTAATCTGCATAATTTAGATGCAAGACTTTATATCCAAGATGAACCAAAATCACAACAAAGTAGGAAAAAAGTGTTCTTCAATGGAGTGGATGAAAAAGCTGTACAGGTTTATGCAAAAATGTTTCTATTATTAACAATCTTACAACTTATTTGCAGTAATGTGTATGAATTATATTCATCTGCATGGAACGCACAGAGCGGAAGCACCAGAACAAGCCTGAAGACCAGGAGTCCTGGCTTGAGCTGTGCCATCCACGATCCCCTCAACAGCCAGCTCTGCCACGGCCCCCAAAACCACACACAGCGGTTCCTGCCGATTTGAGATCTGCAAAGCAGCAGGGATAGTGCCAAGTAAGATCCTGATGTTACCACATTTGGCTTTCTCCACCATGGTATGTTTAACAGTTGTATCCATGCAGACTGCTGGAACTGGCTCTGAGATGCCAGGAGTGCCTGGAAACACCTCCACAACCATCTCCACCCTACACCGCTGCCGAGCGCGCAACGCCGAGGGCAAGACCCCACAGCACCGGTACGCACAGCGGGGCCGTGGGTGCAGGAAGCGGGCAAGGCGCGTGACCAAGAGCGTCCAGTTCTGTGTTCACACCACAACCGGGGAAAAGCAAATGCTTGCAGCAGGTAGCTATTTCTAGGGCTTGCAAATCCCTGCTCCTTCACTCCAGGTGCCCAGAGTTTAGGGCACAGACCAGCCCAAGCTGCAAGCTTCATGCAGGGAGAGAGTACAAGTAAATGTATATTCTGCAGCACTACTGAAAAGCCTCATCTTTCAAGGGTTGTTGCTATAACAGACCTTCAATATATTTGATCTCATTTACTTAAAAAAGACTGTCAGAAAGAGTTGTCAGCAACTTCTTAGAAAGGCGGTAGAGGGAGGGGAAGCAGATTGTTAACATTAGAATATCACCTACCATCTGGATGCGTTTAACATAGGATCAGATATAAGATTTGGACGTAAATTTGCAGTCCTTGGTCTTGTGCCCAGACAAAACTTGAACTCAAGAACCCAAAGATGTGTTCTCATCTGTGGGATGGAGCATGTTAATAAAAGCTTCAAACACTCCAGCAATTTCACTGCATATACTCCCTTGAACTTCTTAAAAAAAAAAAAAGGTTAAGTGCATTTAAAAAAAACTATATAGAAAGCCAATAAACACTTACAAGCTC